>VNJS01007289.1:0-216958 GCA_008042575.1 Drosophila watanabei
AAGGAATGTAAAATGGAAATTTGAAAGGAGAGAAATGGTTGAAATGAATACGATGAAATTATGTAATTAAATTTAAGTAACTACTGATTGTGAATTAAAATTTGGTAAATTGAGTTCGGTACTTATTTATTTTGTAGTACACGAGGACGTGTAAATGGTCAGGATTGGCCGTGTCGGAGGTTTATTAGTTATTTGTAGTATGGCAAGTTATACAATACTAAAATAGTGGGACGACTGTATAGGCAGTTGTCAGTGTGGCTCAGTGTGTTGTTGAAGGAAAGAGACCACCAGAGTGTGACAGTGGTTATGTCAAGGACTGTCATTGAATTTTTTCCTGTCTGTGAAAATTGGTGGCTTCAGCACGAACTGTGACTCGCTCCGCTACTTTTCTTCGTCTATTAACAATCCTATTAATCTTCAAAATGTCTGATAATCCTGCCGTTGGGACAAAAAGTGACGCCTCGCCGATATATATATATAAAATTCGGATAAACACCTGATCCAAACTATTGTAACAGCACCTTTACATTGCCTGTAACTCGGTTACATTTAGTTAGCAGCCGGCTGCCTGAAAGAGAGGGCGGACAGCACTCAAGAGCATTGCACATTGGCGCGCAAAGAGCTTGCGAGGGTGTGAGAGGTGAGGAGAAATGGAAAATCGTCGCTAAACTCACTCAAACCGAAAGAGAATCTCTATATAGCGGGAAGTTCTCTGATTCGCATCGAATATGTTTTTCGCAGCGCGCGCGTTAGCATCGGAAAATCAGAAAAGCTGGCGTAGCATTTTTGAAAAAAAAAACAAAACACATTTCGGCAGTGCAATTCTTCAGCGCTTTTCTCTGCTCTGCAAGAAACGTCGTCATTAGCCGTTATTTCGTTACATTTCGTTTCGGTGTTCCGTGATCCGTGGACTCGACACGATAACGTAACATAAACTTGTTACGCATATTACAGTAAAAATTGCAACAAGAAAATCAAAACAATAACAAATAAAACAACAAAAAATTGGCTGCTTTTCGTGTTTTTGCGCGTCCGTGTGTGTGTGTGTGTGAGTGTGTGTTTAATTGTGTGCTAGGGTGAGAGTGCAGCCGAAAAATAAATTCAAAAAGCAACAAATAAATAAATAGAAAACAAGAAGAAATAAAAAAGAAACCCGAAAAGCAAAAGCAAAAATACGTGCAAAGTTAGTCCGAGTGTCAGTGTGTGAGTGCGCGTGTTAGCATATGTTGGTTGATTTTGCACCAAAATTGCAATAATTTTAATGTTTTTAAGGTGAGTTTGACCTAATGCTGGTTTCAACAATTCAAAGAGAGTGTTTTCCCATTGGGAAATTTGAAAAAACGCTTACAATATGTTGGCAAAACCCACAAACACAACGCAAAAGGCGGCTAACTGTTGTCCGTGTGTATGTGAGCGAATTGGCAATATCGCGGTCATGTGTGTGTGTGTTTGTGTTTGTGTTTGTTGCTTTTGTGGCAACCAAAAACGTTGCAAGCAACAATAATAATGATGGCAAAACAAGTGCAGTCAGCAAAAGCAACTCAACCAGTGCCTCTCTCCCGCTCTTTCCATGCCTCTTGGCTTTCGCCATCTCGCTCTCCCTCTCTCATACTGTGTGGCATCGCCTGACCCCCTCTCTCTCTTGCACCCATTGACGCAACTGCATGGTCAGGGCTTCTTTTACAGTTACTGCGTTTATGCGGAGGGTCTCATTCGTTAATTGGTTTTTGGGAGAATATTATTAATTTAATTTAAAAAAAAATTATACAGGTCGGCAAGAAAAAATACGAAGACTATTATTTAAAAAAAAAACTATATAAATTGTTCGAAATAAACCTTGTTTTTGTGCCATAGAGCATTCTTCCCAAAGGAAAAAAAAAATCATTTACAGTCATTTTAACATACGATTTGTGTTATTTTTAATTTAAACGAGGTTTTATTTATTTTTTTCTAATGCGAAAAATTTTAAAATTAAATTTATCGCATACGTCAAAATGGATTTCCAAAATATTTTTTAATCGAACAATTTTGCGTAATTAATTATTTTTTTATTTTTTTAACAAATATTTTCTTAAAACTATCTAGCAAGAATCGTCTATTACCATGGCCTAAATCTTAGTAAAGTTGTAAATAGGAAAATATCCTTTATTAGCAAAAATTTTTTTTAAGAAAATTATTTACTTAATTTCTTGTAATTAATTTTTAAGAAGATCATCAAAGGTATTTTTTAGGATTAACAAATAATATAATTTTTATATTTATACTAATACTCAAAGATCCCATTATATTTGTAAAATGTTTTTTTTAAATATTTATAAATCGTTAATGCCTCCGCATAAACGCTGAATTTTTATTGCCTTTCGGTTTTTTTTTATTGTTTTATTTTGGCTTCTCACTTGCTTTGCTTTTCTCATTTCGCATTCCGCTGCTCTCTTTGCACCAAACAAAGCTTAGTCGCCACTTGTCGCGCCTTTTGAATATCTTACCACCTCCGAACCACCACTTTCCACCACCCAACGCCCACTGTGTGTGTCTCCCCGACCTCCACCTCTCTCTCTCTCTCTCTGACCACTGTCCTGCTGCACTTCCACTATCTGCGTTTTTAAATCTTTTAGTATTTTGGTTTCGATGCACGGAAAAAAAAGATAAATAAGGAATAAGGGAAAATGTATATTTAATTGTTGTTAATAAATTTCATAGAAAAAAGAAAACAATATTTCCATTTTTAAAAAGATATTAAAAAGATTTATTTGTGTACCTTTTTATAAAAAATATAATTTAATATCCCGACGCCAAGATGTAGGCAATGTTTTTGTGACAGGACACTCGATATTCAAAACATATGTCTATTAAGGGACTGATTTTTCATTAAAAATTTGTTGTTTTTATACAAAATCTATTTCACTTTGATTTTCTTTTTTAATTTTTCCAAGAAGAAAGAAGCAAGTTTTGCAGATCTTGTAATTTTTTGAATAACTTCCAACGGGATGCACAAAATCCTATCTTTGAAATATTACTTATTTTTTATGTAATCTATCTTTAATTATATATATTTTTTTCAAGTGTAATCTCTCTTGCCTTTCCACCTCGAGGCGCTTCTCATTCAAAGCTTTTTGCGAGTTTCGTTCGATTTCCATTTGCCTTTAATTGCATTTATGCATTTTTAATCGAGTTTGACTTTGGTAAGCTTTTAACTTTGGCATATGCTAGTTCCCTGTCTCGAAAACAGAGAGAAAGAAGAAAAGAAAAAGAGAGAGAGGGAGAGGGAGCCGTCGGGGGAATTTGGGCTCTTACAGATCCCGGGATAAGTCTCAGTTTCGCCCCATTTTGGCCAAAAGTTTTCTAATTGGCCTTGACGCCATTTTCGGGTTTCAGCGCAACACTAACGCGCAAAAGTGCGAAAATTTTCTGCATCTTAAATGAGATAATTTATTTGCAATTATAATTTGGTTCATTAAAGCTAATTCAATTAAGGTCTGGCGGAATATAGTCTTAGCGAAAGACAATGAAAACGGATGGGTTAAAGGTATGAGAGTGACAAGATAAAAGGACTGAAATTAGCAAGAAAGTAAGACTACTTTTTGTATAACATTAAGTACTTAGTAAGAAGAGTTTAAGAGGTTTTCTATGGCTTGAAATCATATGAGTTCTTTTAGAAGTTAAATATAATTTGTTTTTAAAATACTTTTAGAATAACTTTACTTGTTAAATGTTACATTTTGGGTAAATTCTCAGAGTTCTGTTATTTATTAATATTCACAAACAATTAAAACTTATTTTTATTAAAGCAATATTTTATTTAAATATTTTCCATTTCTCCTTGAGGCAAAATTTCCTTATTTTTTCGCTCCCTTTTAGCCAACAGCTGTTGCATACTAAACAAACATCTCTGCTGTACAACTTTTCCCACTTGAAAGCTCAATCAGAGCCATAGTGTCCTATATATATGAATTTATATATATACATCCTTGTCGCGTTTCCAACTTCTCAAACTCACCCCCGCAAACTTTTGCAACTTAACATATGTTTATCTGCTAATCGTGGAAATGCGATGCGGCGTTGCAAAATATTTAACTAGAAAACCTCAAATGAAAAAAAAGGAAATAAGCGAAACAGCTTTTCCATCGAACAGCACAACACGGCAGAACACACTCGCTCCCCATTTCTCCACAAAGCACCATATGCCAAAAAGCTAAACCAAAAATCGCACACACATAGACGGACACAAAAAAAACAAAAAAAAAAAAAAACGAACGAACGAACAAAAAAATAAGCAGGCTGCTTTGACATTTCGTTGTCTGGCCACGCGCGCATCTCGGAACAAGGTCCCTTATAAGGGATATTTCACCATTAGGGTGGCTCAGGCTTTAAAGATTTTTATTAGGAAATTCTAAACATACAAAACATACCACCTTAATTTTTATAAATCAAGCTCAAATTAAAATTAAACCTTTTCTATGTATACAATGAAACAAAGTCTTTTGATTTTCAAATTGAAATAAGAGGAAAGATTGTGGCCTAGTACAAAAACATATATAAAATATAGGCTCTGTTAAGAGCATTATATTAAAGAAAATATAAATAACGTTTCACAGTAGAATTTGGATAAAAATGTGGCTCTCTATAACATCAGTCAACAATTAAAAACATTTTAAAATATTATAAATTGAACTTAGGTTATTTTTAAAGAAAAAACAAAGTAATATGTATATAACCTGTAATTCTATAATTCCATAAATAATAGACAAAAAATGTTGGAATACGTATTACATAAAGTTCTTCTTTGCGGTATATAAGCGCTCAATAAGTTATCATTATCTCAAGTCAATTTACTGAATATAAAATTAAATTAACATCGGTTTTTTTAGGAGCAGAAATAAAACCAAAAATAAATTCTGTACTTAAAATGTTACCATCTTCCATTAAAAATATTTTACATATTTACATGGCGCCCAACGTGTCACATTGTCGAACATATTCTGAAAGAACATATTCTGTTATACAATTTAAAAAAACCGAATTTTTTGCTATTTTAGAAGAAGAAATAAAACAATTTATAAAATCCGTATTTATAAATTTACAATAATAATAATATACAAATTTACCTCGAGTCACCCCACTGTAAAGCCCATATTCAGTCACACATTTTGTACATCCGCACATCCCCACGCACAAATAATTCGCTGTTCGCTATGTATGCCAGTATGCCGAAAAAAGGGCAAGACATAACTTCGCCCGCTTTGTCGCTGCCCACGCTTCAAAAGCCCCAAAACCAGCCACCCAACCATTAGGCCGCCAAGCCGCCCAGCCGCCCAACCACCCTCTAAAGCGGCCCTACCACCCACTGGACGAGAGCACCCACTCGGCCGCCGTGTGTGCCTTAACATTTACCTTGTTGGCCCGAAGTTGTCTTCCAAACATTTGTTGCACTCTTCGGGTGGAAATCGTTTTCACCACGCTGGCAATACACCCTGCTGTTCACGGTCTCTTTTCCATTCGCTCTCTTGGTTTTCTCTTTCTCTGTTTATATTGTTCTCTCTCATAGGTTTTTTCTCTTTTTGTGCTAGTCTAAGCCGGTCCGACGTCATCGCAAAGGTCAAAGAAAAGTAGACAACAAAAATAATAAACGCACAAGAACACTAGAATAAATTTAAGTTAAAAGTATAGTAACATTTTATAGGATTGCTTTTAAACCCTAATTATTACAAATCAACAAATTAACAGAATCCAATCTCAAATTTTTGTTTAAAATTCCCGAATAGTTCTAGCAAATATTGGTATAAAATATGATTTAAATAATCTTTATAATTGAGTAAGCATTAGAAATTAAAAATATATACTTGTTCATCTTTTAAAAAATGAGATCTCAGATCTTTCAAATATAAGAATTAAATATGATTTAAATAGTTCTTATAATTTAGTTAGCATTATAAAAAAATTAAATCTCAGATTTTTTTTTATAATTCCCACATAGTTTTAGTAAATATTGGTGTTAAGTATTATTTAACTTATACTTATTATTTAGTTAGCAGTACAAAAAAGAGGACATACCCTGTTTATATTATAAAATATATAAATCTCAGATTTTTGTTTATAATTCTCAAACAGTTCTGGCAAATAATGCTTTGAATATAATTAGAAATGTTCTTATTACTTAGATATATTTCGAGATTGAGAGTTTAGCCAGTTTATCTAATAAAAATTTAACTTTCAGATTTTTGTTTATAATTCCCAAATAGTTCTAAACCATTTTTTTAATAATTTTACAATATATCTTAATAAATTGGTTTTACAATTTAAATTTTTTATAATTTCACAATATATCTTAAAAAATTGGTTTTACAATGAATAGTTTTTAGAATGAAAAACCTAAGCTTTGAGTTAAAAAAAAAGTAAAAGTTGTCTTACATTTTTCACTATCATTTGTTTCACGATTATTTGTTTCAAGTGTATTAAAGCTTTTTCGGAAGAGTCAAGGAGTGCTGGCAATTTGCGTGGTAGGTGGTGATGGGTTACTACCGGGCGTAACACTAGCAATTGCGATGTCCTTTTGAGGGTGGTGCAGATTGCGTGGGGCGCCCTTTGGTGGGTGTCCAACCATATGGTCAATGCACAGAGCAAATTGCCACTTGGCGGAGGCGACGCTTCATTTGGTTTTCAAATAGAATAGGAAGCGTCGCGACATTGTCGGGCGTCTCTATGCTCCCGACGCCCCCCTAAAAATGTCACACGCCCCCCGCCAGACGCTCGCTTGAATCCGGAGGATTCGTCCTCCGCTAATTGAGACATTTGTCAACTTGCTCAAATGAGACATCATTTCTCAAAAAGGCATCCTCTCTCTTATTGGCCAAGGGAATTAGGGAAAGCAAACAAATGGCTTATTCCCGATTGCAACTTTCTAATTAAATCAATTATCTTTAAATGGAAATATTTAAAATTTAGGTATTCGTTTTGTAAGCTAATAATGTTATTATATAATCGTGTTAAAATATTTGTCACCTTTTGTGGCTAAACAATTAATATAGAATATATTCCTGTAAGGCTCATAATTTTTTATTTAACATAAAGGACATGAAACCTTCTGGATTATGTTGATGATAAAACAGAGCAGAAAATTTGTTATATTTTTTTTGTTGAATCGCAGACTAAAAAGTCCTGTGTCCTGGATTCTGTAATATTATTTATTGTTAACACGCCTTGGCTTAATCGCCAAGGAAGTCACTGATTTCTTCTTTAAATCGGAAAGTGGATTGTTATCTAAATAAAGGGAAATAGTTTTAAGCACTTGCATTTTCGTTAAGGAACTTAAATTTTTGATATTACCATCAAGTAAAGGCATTCTCGGTACAAGTTTAGGATTTATGAGAGTACCATCATTCAAGGGCCTTTTTGGTTTCGTATAACCCTCATTCAATGGCTTTTTCGGAACGGGTTTAGGATTTTTTATAGCTTCTCGACTCGAAATCTTTTGTATAACAGTTTTAGAGCTTGCCTTCAAGGATTTCTCTGCTTTTGTGGGCTTCTCTGTAATATCTGAAGTCTTGAGGGCCCGCATCTCTTTCATAAGATTTGTAAAATTAATGGGTTCCAAATAATAGCGACCTTGAAAATTTTTAAATTATATTATTAATAATTATAGAAGTATGTTAGCTTGCCTTCAGCTTTCTGCAAAAATCCCGAACGCAGACCCATTTCGAGAGTTTGTTTCACCGGCACTTTAATGTCTTCCGCCGGCAGCTCCGTATTCTGGGCTATGGTCATCACAATTTCTCGCAGTGTGGCTGGGGAGTTAATTAGCTCCATTGCATGCATTATAATGGCTCCATTAAAGTTTGGCATCTTTGTGGGGTTTTTTTTAATGTAATTATGTTCTGCAATATCACTAGAAAATAAAACAAATTGAGGCTGTTGAAACCTAGAAAGTAACTGGGAAGTTAGGTTTACGTTTATGGAAATAAATGTTTTATGTAAATATATTTTCATAATTTGGAGTAAGTAAATATCAATGACTACTTTGTTTATTAAAGAGAAATATTAAGAAATAGTAAAACTGGTAGTAAGAAATTTCTTTGATTTAGTAGATTTAAATTTAAAGAGCCCCAAATTCAAACTTAAAAAAAAGTGGTAAAGAATCGTCTAAAAATCCTTTGTTTTTAATGAAACCACATTGTTTTTAGTCTCTTTTTGTGTCTGATGAAATTGGAAACCATTGTTTTCAAAAAGATGCAGTATTTTGTTTTAATAAATAGTAATAAATGTAGTAAGAAATGTTTGTGATTTAGTAGATAAATTATTATTAAAATAATTAAAAAAGTGATAAAGAATCGTCAGAAAATCCTTTGTCTTTAATGAAACCACATTGTTTTTAGTCCTTTTTTGTGTCTGATGAAATGTGAAACCATTGTCGGAGTAAGGTCGTTGCTAACGAGATCTACGTCAAGCGGTTATCGCCTTGACATGGCCAATAGCCAAGGGAATTGGTCATATCTATCAATGAACCAGGTCGCCTAACAACAGAGAACTGAACAAACTTTGCCACATAACAGTTCAATATTGGCTTCTAATATTTACATCAGGGACGCCTTTCTTTTTGTTTTTTTTTTTGTGCTGACGCTGTCCGCTGTCACTGTACTGCTGTTCCTAATCAGCGGACTCTATAAATAGAATCCCTGACCGCCCACTCGCAACTCTTCGGCAATCGCCCACAGAATATACACCATATGGAGGTTTAATTAAACTCGGTTCAGCAAAAAACATACAAGAAAAAAAACAACGAGCTAAGGAAAACAAAGCAAGATGTTTACACGCAAGTCAAACAAGGACAAAGTTTTTTTTTTTTGGCATCAATCATGTATATAGAGGCAATTAAGGCTTCAACTCAAGATGTCTTTGCTGTTGCATCACCATCAATATCACCATCAGCACACTGATGATAAAACGGTGCCAAAAGCCTTCAATTCAGTTGCAATAATAATTTTATTAATCTATTTTTTTTGGGGCGCTACAAAAAAATCCTTGTGACAATGGCGGGGGGTGAGTGCACCGTCAGTGTTATTGACAGTCAACGGTAATTTAATCAAAAAGTGTCAGACAGCGTTTGCCATATGGCGGCCATTGGAGCGTTCACTTGGGCGCCGTGAAAAAAAAATACAGTTAAAAAGGATGTGACACCAAGGACACTCAATGTGCTCGCAATGCTCTGTAGGAACTAGAAAAAAATATATATATTGAAAATAAAGGATAAAGGAGGGCTAAGCAAGTGAAGGAAAGTTTAAGACATAAATTTTTAAATTTTTTTGAGATAGAAAAATGAAGCTTAGACCTAATAAGTAAAAAGAAATTTTTAAAAAGGAATTTTCAAAAAGGAATTTTTAAAAAGGGATTTTTAAAAACGATTTTTTTAAAAGGATAAAAATAAATAAGATATTACAAAAATATATTTTTTAAAACCAAGTGTAAAATATACATACGTTTATATAATATATAAATAGAGAATATAGCTTATAATTAAAGAAAAATTGAAGCCTTATCTTAATACATAAAAAATTTGTTTCATTAGAAAAGGACAAGCAGAAAACGTATTAATAAAAATATTTGGTTTAATGCAAACCTTAATTTGTTAAATAAAATAAATATATTTTAATAGTTTTTATATAAAAATTCTCAAAAAGTGACCATACCCCACTTGTTACTCTGCAAAATCCTGGAGCTCGTGAAAAATATTCTAAAAATAGCTCGTGGGCAGCGCTTTAAAGTATGCTATGCTTTTAGCTGCAGGACCAAACATTTATATGCGTGAAAGTCAAATACTATATATATGTAAATACCCTTTTTGTGGGTGGGTCAAATTCTATTTGATTTCCGCTTTGGATAGGCCTCTAAAAATAGAAACGGTCAAAAATCAGAGCCCAAAGCGAACATTTATTTAACATGTTTGATGTTTTCCTCAGTTAAATGTAGCATTTTGACTTCAACCCCAAAAATAAGCAAAAAAAATACAAGCCAGAGCAGGAAATTCGTTTTGTTGATTGTTTGGTTTCAACGCTCTGCACAGGCAAAAAATAAAAGCACTCGTACACAACAAAATTCTTCACTCGAAATGCCATTTAAAATGCAGTGCAAATGTTATTTTAACACTTGTCAGGTTGCAGCAAAAACAAAAAAAAACATGACTGGATTTTTTATGGAGACAGGAGAAGGAGGAGGTGTGGAAAGCATAAGGTATGTTTAGAATGGCAATTCTGGCACGCGTTCCTCTTATTATTTATGACAACGTGTGGAAACGTTGAATTGAGAAAAATGTTGATGTTGCTGACATGAAAATGGACGGTTTAAAAGAGAGACATTTTTAAAGGAATAATGTTTATAGAGTTTTTCCAGGTAAAATAAAATAAATGATGTTATCTGTAAATGCTCGTTGTTCCTATAAAGCTTCCAAAATCAAAACCTATTGCAATTTACAAACTCTTTTCTCTACTTTAAACATATTATATCCCTTGTGTGCATCAATTTGTTAGCCTCTTGTCCCAATCACTGTTTCCTGTCCGTTCATCGAATTTGTATAAATTTAATTTGTTAATCAAATATGCCCAATTGAACGGAAATCCTCTACATCAAATGCACTCACACTTTTGCCTGAAAAGGCACATCTTCTTTGACATTTATGCAGAGTCAACGCATATATGTATATGTATACAGTGAGCACTAAAGGTATGCCCACACATACGTGCGAGAAGTATGTGCACATACTTACACACGTGTGTGATAAACGACAGCTCCTGTATCCTGACAGTTATACTTGTGCGCCGTGTTTCGAGCGTAAGGATGACCTGTCCGGTAGCCCTTTTCCAAAGTCTCCGCAGTGTGTCAGGACACTTGAAAAAAAGGAGCAATTAAAGTGGCTGAACATGAAAAGGATAATCTTTAATTTTCTAAAATTATATAAGAAACAAAAATTAATTTAACAATTATAAATATGAAAACAGGTCGAATATGATCAAAAAAATTTTAAAACTTTTACCATCTCCAGACGCAGCTATTTAGACATGTCTGTTTGTTACACCCGATATAGCTTTCATACTTATTTTTTTTTTTTGATGATAGATGTATTTTTATATACCTCAGAGTTAATATAAACTAAAAAAACTTGTTTAGAAATTTTAAATTAAATGAGAGTTAACCCTTCAAATAAAATAAAAGAAAATGTTTAAACTTTTACCATCACCAGTCGAAATGATTTAGACATGACTGTCAGTAGTTTATATATTTTTCTTACCATATTTTTTAAATAATAATAACTAAAAAGTCTTATTTATACATTTTTAAATTAAAGATAACCTGTGAAATAATAAAAACAACATTTTTAAATTTTCGCCGTCACCAGACGCTATGATTTAGATATGACTGCTTGTCACTGACGTCTGTAGCTTTTATACTTATTTATTTTCAAGCTGATAGATTTGTGTTTATCCGGTTAATAAATCTATTTTTTGCTTTCTTGATTGGCATTAAATAGTAAAATTAAATGTCAAAAATTGTTACTAAATTTTTGGTAAATTAATGTAAGGCTTTCACAATATTAAACCTTAAATATCCCGCAACTTTTCACTTATTAAAAATGAATTTCTGGTAGTGTATTCCTGTCCGATTGCCTGCTGACCGTGTTTCCTGTGTATAAAGACCATGCAAGTGACAAATTATATGCACAATGGGCCAGAGGGGTGGGTAGATGCTGTCAGGGGGCGGTAAGAGGGCGCGACGGGGCTCAGTGGAGACAGATGAGTTGTGCGAAAGTGTCAGCATCAGTGTCAGTTTTGGGTTTCTCCAAGCAAAATGTTTTATGTGCAGCCAGCGAGACATTTTTGGCCTTGTATAAAATATGAGTTGCAGTTTGCAGCAGCTTCTGCTCCTGCTCCTGCTCCTGTTCCTGGTTGCCGGTTGCCAGGGCCATAAACTTTGACCTGGTCCCACGTACGGGCATTTTCACCCTTTATGCCAAACCATTTCGGCCATCTCGTATATCAACTAATTGCACTTTGTTTATTGTCCATGTGTGTGTGTTTGCATCATCCTTTGTGGGCTTTGTGGGCCTTGTAATTTAGTTTCATGTCTGGAACGTGACTTCCGGGGCCAATTGGAAATTTTATACCCATAGACTCTGTCAATTTTAATTGACTTGCTTTGCCCGGCTGTTGCGAAATGTGATTTGCATTTTGTTGATTTACAGGAATTAAAATCCAGCTGTTTGAATATCAACAACATGCTCAACGTGCTTACAACATTTTGATTGCGTTTAAGCCTCTTTTCTCTTGCCAGATGCCGCTGCCCAAAAGTATGCCGCACGAAAAATAGCAAAAAAATGTAGAATTTGAAAATGTTTTGGTCAGCAAATAATTTTCCTCGTCTATTTTTTTGTTTTCCAGCTCAAGTCAATTAATTGAAGCCATTTCTTGTGCTCGTTTTTCGGGGGTTTCCCCCCCTATTTTCCACTGCCATTTTCCTGGCTCTGACGTTTCAACATTGCGTCACTTCCATGCGGGCAACTTTTACGCACTTGCGTCTTAATTACTCACACCGTTCACTTGCCACTTTCCCCCCTTTCGCCCAGTTTTCCCCAGCTTTCCGCTCACGACTTTTCCATGTTCTCGGCTCAAATCCTTAAGCTCCTTTCAGAGTTTTGCCTGCCTGCAAGCCGATTTTTCTTCCTTATTTTCTGTCTCTGGCTAGGTATTTCGATGGCTTTGCTTAACAAATTTTAATGTCAAAGAAGAGTTTAGGGGAAATGGGAATTAAATATTATTTTTTACTTAAGAAATAAAATATAATACCTTTCTGAGCTTTTTTGAATAAAAAGAAATCACTTTAAAGCCTCTAAAATATTTTAAATTTTTTCCAATTTACTTTATTGGTAACCTTAAACTCTGAAATATATTTTTAAATAAAACTAAACCAGATTTAGAAAATATTGAATTTATACTTTTAAGTGTATTCATAAATTCGACTTATCTTCAAAGTTAAACTTTTTATCGGGACTTAGCCTGTGAGTGGGCGAGAGCCAGCAGAATATGGGCTAAGCGGTGCTCACTTATTTGTTTGGAGTTTCGTTTTTTATATACTCTAACTTAATGAAAAATGTTTTGGATTATATATAATTTATGCTACATTTTTTATACAATTTTAAAAAACCTTAAAGGCATTTAATAAATGTTGAAGATTTGTAAATACATAAATTCTACCAATAAAATCATATAATGAAAGGTTATCAAGTTATTAAGAGCTCTATAAATCAGGTTTATATTAAAATAATACCATTAAAATTATTCTATTAAAAAATTTAAAGAATACAAAGTTATTAAGAAATATAAAACTCAATTTTGTATTAAAATATTACCTTTAAATTAATTAGCATTTGTTATATAATTTTACAAATTTAAATGGCATTTAATAAATGTTTTGGATTTTTAAATATTTGAATTCTGCTAATAAAAACTTTTAATAAAAGGTTATCAAGTCATTAAGAGCTCTAAAAATTAGATTCATATTAAATTATTACCATTAAAATTATTCTATTAAAGAATATGAAGTTATCAAGAAATCTAAAACTCAATTTTGCATTAAATTATTCCCGTATATAAATTATATAATAATATGTTATATAATTTCACAAACTATATACTACCAATAAAATCTTTTAATAAAAGATTATTAAGTCATTATGAGCTCTAGAAATGAAGTTCATATTATATATCATATAACGTTAACATTCTATTAAACAATGTTGTCATTAAGAAATATAATATTCAATTTTGTATTAAATTAAACTAAATTAAATTACCATTAAGTGAATTTACATTTATTTAATTGCAATTTTCTTGAAGAAGACCATATATAAAGCAATAAAATAAACCCAGTTTTCTCTGCATATAATTATTTAAAAAATGTCTTCCTGATCCCACGAGAGCATTTTATTTTCGGTTTGCGAATTCCCTCTTATCAGTCGTGGGGCTTAGACGTGGGCCTACATATATAAATTTCCCTTTTGTGCGGCTCCTTCATCAACATCCCTCAACCCCCATCCCCCATCCCCTATCCCGCATCCCTCATCCCTTATCCCTTGCCGTTGTCTTCAAGGACCTGCTGCAACATGTTTGCATTTCATTTGTTAGCAAGTTGTCAACATTTTATCTATGTTATTATGTCTTGCCTACTTTTCTGCTTCCTTCTGTTGCTCTTACTCCAGTTTTGTACTTATTCTTTTCTCTTTTTTAACTTTACTTTTGTTCCTTTTTCTTTTTTTCTAAGCTTAAAGGTAAGCCATTAAATACAGTTTCGGGTTGGGTTGGTGGGCTCATCATTAGTCAAACGTCATGTCATGTGAATGGGGCGTGATGAGCGTGCAGCGAATTTATCATTGGGGCCGCATCTTAGATAAGCCCCGGGCCACGCGGCGTATGAGCAATAAAACGAATTAATACAAATATTAATCATACGACGCGTGGGACCGAAATGCCAAAGATCAAGAGGGAAGCGCGCGAGAGACATCAAAAGGGTCAGTCAGTCGGCTAAGAGCAAAGTTAAAGCATCTCTCTCATATTGCGAATTCATAATCCAAAAGAATGCCACACAACAACGCTGGCATGCAACTATGAAATTGGAGTCGTAAATGGTTTTCTGGTTACGACTATTTGGGTTTGCTGTTGGTTTTTTTGTACCCTTTAATGGGGGTTTTTTAGAGGGTAGTTTGGGGATTGGTTTGGTATATAATTTATTTTATTTTTTTTAGTTAATTATTGGAATTTTTATAAATGAAATAGAATATTTATGCTATTAAAGTTTGTATAAAAGATAGCATATATTAGCTGAACTTTGCCTGTCAAGAATTAAGATTTTTCTAGTAAAGAAATATGTGATAAAATTCTTTCTTTTTAATTCTAATTATTAAAAGAATTTAGTTTATATAAAATATGCCATAAAAATGTCCAAAGTATTCTTAAAAATTGGTAAAACATTTTACACTTCCTTTTTTATTTTTTTTTAATAATGTGGGGTATTTCTTAAGTCTTTTCCCCTCAACAAATTACAGCATACCATCATGTTTCCTGTGTTATTATGCCGGTGGTCATAAAATTCAGTTTAACTTGTTGCGTTTGCCATACTGAAAGCTTGAAATTGGTTTCGGTTTTCCTATAGTTGAGTTTTTAGGGGTTCGCTCACTCATGCGTCGTGAGAATTGAGACCGTTTTGTCGGGCTAAAAGAGCGCAGAATGAGAGAAACTCGGCTCTTTCGAGTGAGATTCTATGAGTGAAAATTTGTGCTTAAAGTGGGGCAGGAATTTTTGGAGAATATGTATTTCAAAGTCATCCAAAACTTGACTAAGTAAGAGAACTTTACGGAAAAGGAACTATAACTTGAGAGTAGTTAGCTGGAATTACCTGGAAATTTAAGGTTAATGAGGAGAAGTGCTTAAGGGATTAGGAATAATGAAAAGAGTTATTTGCTGGTAATGAGTAGAGTGGATTTATATTGTTAGAGATTATATAATTTAGATATTTTTTAAAGCTTTTTACATACATATAAATTATATAAATTTATTTATTTGAATATTATCTTAGTGCGGCAGAGGCTAAGAAATATTATAAGTATAGTTATTATAAACTGAATTTAAATAGTACAAAACAATATAATCTAAATAATTTAAAATCTTTTTTTTTATGTTTTTTAAAGTGATATTTTTTTAATAAAACATTTGCCAAAGCCTTGGTTAGTTTTAAATTAAATAATAAAATAATTGATATACATACCTTTACTCTTTATACAATTTTTTTCTTAATATAATTGTTATCCTTATTCCCAACTTGTTGACTTGAAGGGCCCTCAGTTTTTTTCCCCCGCTGCGATATAATTAGTTATTATGCTATTATTTTTATTTATTCCTTGTTACCGTCTTGTGGCGCTAATTAAATTTGTTGCCTTACCCACGACCGCACACACCCGCACACACCCACTCACTCATACAATTGCATACCCACACAGAGACACTGCCACACAGATACAGAAGTAAGGGGAAGTCCCCCTTTCGCGTCATTCCTTTGGCGTTGCCAACTTAATTGCATTTTTTCAAGTTTGCGGAGCGAGCGCATCGTTTTGCAAGGTTTTTCCTTTTTTTTTTGCCCCGCAGCTTTATTGATAATACAGGGGCGTTTTATCTTGCATTGCCACGCCCCTCGACTGACTGCCTGATTCTTCAATTATGAGAAAGTGGTTATTAAATAATTTCTGCAAATATTTTTATGGTCACACGCAAAGGGATTGACTTACTTTTTAATATTTTTCCCTCTCTCTCTGATTTTGTAATTATTGTACTGTGCAAATATTTGTTCAATTTGCAAAATATTTCTGCATTTCAATTATGAAATCGCGCGTTCGGAAATGGAAATGAGCTTGCAAATATTTTGCGGCGATTTTGTAAACAGTTTTCCCAGCTTTCCGGCTATGCACTAAAATATTATCAAACGTTTTACCCAACAAATGCCTTTTGTGTATTTATTTTTTTTTGTTTGCCTTTTTTTGTATATATTTTTATGGTATTTATTTTGTGGCTTACCTTTGACCTAGCATAAATTTAGTTCTGTCCAATTACGTTTAATTTAAACTCTTTTATTTATTTACACATAAATATTTTTGTATATTTTGTGCAGCATAAAAATTGTTTAACCAATTAGTGGTACATTGTTTTAGTTCCTTCTAATTAGTGTGTGTGTTTAGGCATATTAAATATTTATAATTTTGTACCAATTACTGATGATTAAATAGCAAAACGTTTGAAAAGCGAAATTTAATTGGGTTGTAGAGTTGAAATGTTTAATTAAAATGTTGACTTTGTAAATGGGTCAGTGAAAGGAAAATGTTTATGTACGTGATTTGATGGAAAATTAAAGCACTTAAATATCAAAATAATTAAAAATCCTACAAAGTAAAGTAAGTTATAATTTTTCACCAAAAATAAGAGCAGTTATCACTTAATATTTGCATAGAAATCCAATCAAAATGTTCATTATTTTCCCCCCATATAGAACCTTTGATGTCTGAGGAACTCTCGGCATGGCCCAACATATTTAAGTAGTGTAAATTGAATAGAAAATAACTTCCGGTATATGGTATGCATTATTCATTTATTTTTGGCTGGCCACAAGAGCTCGTACAACATTTTGCTGTACGCCAGACTCTTACTCCTGCACACACGTTGCTCATACGCCGGGTTGGCCGCATAAAATATTGAAATTGTTGACCAAAAACGCAATTTACGCATACATATTGCATATTGACCAAGTTCTCTCTCTCTTTCTACTCTCTCCTCTCTTTTCCCTTATGTTGTTGAATAGATTTTCATTTGCATTTGTGCAGATTTAGCTGATTTTCCCTTGTTTGTGTTATTTTTTGTCCCTTTTGGTTGATTTTATTTGATTTTTGGTGTGTAAAAATCTGTTAAATGTATAAAATGAATTTAAATTAAGGGCTTAAGGCCTGCAAGTTGGTGTTGGTTCAAGTTAAATTTGTTTTTCGACATTTAATATTTATTAACTGGTATAAATTTCACGCTAAAAGGTATTTTCAACAATTTGTTTATAATTGGGTCACTCATGCAGTTGGAGTTTGCCTCTGATAAATCACAGGAAATTCCTTTAAATAATATTGATTGAAATCAATGTTTCACTAAGTGTGAAATAATAAGCTGATGAAAATTATAATTAAATGTGCAGAAAGTATAACTTTAATGAAAGTAAATATATTTTTGAAGCTTTGCAAATTCAGTTTAATTTAAGCAAACATTTTCCTATGTGACCAAAAACTAAGTAAAACAAATTTCATCTTCAAAAGTTTGGCACTTCACTTCAGGCAAATATTTTCCACTCACCGGTCTCTTTTTCTCTACTCTCATTTATGATTTGCTTTTAATTAAAATAAATATTTTATTGCTTTCGATAAACAATCTTGAAAGCAGAAAACCGGCAGGAAGCAAAAGAAAAAAAATACTGAACAAGCCAAACTTTTGACTCGAACTTGTGAGGGCAAAGTTGATAGAAAGTGAAAGACTCTTCTTCGAGTTTAACAATTTTCTTTCCGTCTCGTTGCAGGCATTGCCAATCCAGAAAAAGGTGTAAATAATTGAGGCGAAAAACTTGGCCCTTATGACTTTCAACTTTCGTGCTTATCCAAGCTCCCAACTTGTGTGACTTAATTCGATCAAATCGCCGGCACAACAGCAACATGAGACTGCTGGCGACAAAGTCTAAGGGCAACCACAACAATTTGCAATTGTTGCCACAAGAGAATCTCAATCTGCAATCTCTTATTAACTCAAACGAAGCCAATTGAAGTAAGTTCAATCAGCCAAAATAATATTTGAGAAACACTATGGCAACAGCTGTCCTGGAGGCGAGCGAAACAAAATTGGAGTTGGTGTGCGACGAGTGCGATTATTATGGTTCTACGGATACGATATTTACCGATAACAGCACTCAAACCGATGGCTACGATGACGAATCGGAGTTGAAGCCCTTGAAGCCCAGATTAAGTCAAATTGTGGAAGAGGAATCGGAAATGGAAGGGGATATGGCTAAGGAAACGGAAGTGGAGGTAAAACCCGAGACAAATGGTATACGAAACGATAACGATAACAATAATGCTAGTGATGGGCAACCACTAAAAGAAGAAGCTTCGATTAATGAAGAGGAATCAAAGGAGGATGTGGAGATTCTTGAAGAATCCCCAAAGCAGGTGCCAAATGACTCTGACGAGGAGCAGGAAATCGACGAAGTGGCCAGGCTTACGAACTTGGCCTTGGGCATGGGCTATGCCCGTATTATAGACTACGATAACCTGCGCATCATCGAGCATGTTATCGAAAGCGACGACGATGATGATGATGACGATGGGGATAAAGAGAATGCAAGGGGCAAGGCAACCACATCGGCGGAACTAAAGCAGGCCTGTCACGATTTGGTGACTTTCATCGGTGAAAGCTATCAGGTAATCGAAAGGACAGGTCCAAATCGTGATCCCCCGGCCACGTTGCAGGTGGTGGACAATAACAACAACAATCGCAACAGTGAAATATCGCCCCGGGCAATCGGTTCTACCCAAAACCGTTCCAAGTCCGTCAAAGAAAATCAGAAAGCCAGCACAAGTGCAACGGCAACAACATCTGCAACGGCAACGGCAACGTCATCGACAACGGTAGTAGCAACACCATCCACCAGCAGTGCTTTGATCAAGGCCTATAAATCGAATTTGACGCCGTTGGCGCCACCCTTTCAGCCGGCCGCCCTGAAGGCCAAGCAATTGCAACTGCAACTGCAACAGTCATCAGTGTCCAGCAGCAGTGGAAATATGTCGACAGTGGCCAGCAGCAGCAGCAGCAACATGACTGCATCGGTGACGACGACAGCAACGAATGCTTTAAGCTATGCCGCCTACGAACAGACCACTGTATATTATCAGCATCAGATACAACAGCAGCAGCAACAGTTGTCCCCCAAGCAGCAGCAGCAGCAACACTGTGCTCAACATTCCGGTTTGCCGCACATTCATGGCGCCCAACTAATGCCCGTGCAATTGATTACCTTGACGCCGCCGTCGGCGGTAGCTGCTGCAGCGGGAGCAACAGCAGCAGCAGGAGCGGCAACTCCTGCAGCAACAGCAGCGGGTGGCCCAGCAGCAGCAGCAGCTGCAGGAACATCCTTAACTGGCGCCGCTTGGCCACTTGTGGAGGCGCCAATTTACATCGACATCAATGGCGAATATCGCAGCTATTGCCCGGCACATGGACCGCCGGCAGTGACAGGCCCGCCAAATGGCGCCATTGCCCATCATCCCCATATCCATGCCCATTCACATGGCCATTCCCATCCCCATTCGCAGCCCCATGTCCATTCCCATGCACATACGCATTCGCTTCCCCATTCGCATACACATTCCCATGCCCAGCAGCAGCAACAGCAGCAGCAACAGCAGCAGCAGCAGCTTCATCATCACCATCAGCAGCATGGGCAGCATCAGCAAGTGACAAATGTTAATGGAAATATTGCCCAGGCAGCAGTCGCAGCAGCAGCAGCAGCAGCGGCAGCCGCAGCAGCATCAGCGCCTCGTTTGCTGCTGCAACTGGACGCCGTAGCTGTCCAGCAGCAGCAGCAGCAGCAGCAGCAGCAGCAGCAGCAACAACAGCAGCAACAGCAGCAACAGCAACAACAGCAACAGCAACAAATCGTAGCCGCTGGCAAGCGTAGCAAAGTTTATCGAGGTGAGTGGCCGTTTTATGACATTTGTTGTACAGTTTTTATTCCTGTCCATGATACCCGGGGCTATTTGGGTCCATATAGTTTGTCCAAAGGATGACCAGTGCACTGAGAGAAAGAATCTTTTACATATATATCAATGGAATATAAATATTTAGAACGAGCTAAACAGTAAATTATTTACTGTGTGCATTTATCACAAGTCTAAACAAATCTAAAATTAATTATTCATTAATATTAAAATTACATTTTAGAGTATTAAATATATAAAATGTGGCGTATTCTTTTAAAACTATAGTTATCTTCTATATCATAAAAAAATCTCTATAGATTTTATATCACTTAAAAAAAGTACCCAAAAGTATGCTACGGATTACTTGCGAAATTGTTTTTTCTGATTAAAATGTAGCAAATTTTTGGGCTGAATTTAAATTGATGTAAAATTTGGGATAATAAAGTATATCTAAAGATTTCAAATCAATTTAAAAAAAGTATCCAAAAGTATGCTTAGGAATACCTGCGAATATGTTTTCTTTGATTAAAATGTAGCCAACTTTTGGGCAGAATTTAAATTGATTTAAAATCCGTAACCATTTCTTTGAGACTTCTGATCACTTTATTTTATATTAAAAATTCTTGAAGCTAATTTTAAATAATTTCAAGAGATCTTAGAAAAATTTAATATCAAAATGAATATTTAAAATAAATTGAAAATAAGCCAAAATACATAATAGGTTTAAAAATAAATACAAATCGGAAACAATTTCAATATTTCGAAAATATATTTTTCACTCATATTTATATATAAATTACTTTCTTTTTTGACCAAATCTTTCAAGTTTCTTGAACATTTCTCTTTGTGTACTAACCATATAGAGTCTGTACGATCCAAAGTGTCTTCCCTGGAACTTTGGACATTACTTTTAGCTTTGATTCATGATGGCAGGCAGCATTGTAGTATGAGAGATACCCAAGGGGAAAACCGAGACTCTATTTCTGCATTTCATGCGTTCAGAGCCTCCTTCTTCTTCGTCTAACTAACTAGAAAGGCAACCAAGTAACGCAACCGACCAGGGATTTAATCAGTTAAGCAAAGCTAACTGAGCCGGGGAATAGGTTGGTTGGCAACTTGGTTGGCAGTATGTGTTGGCCTGGTCAGGGTTAAAATTAATTTCGAAGCCGTTGGGGAGCGCCCTTTGTGTGAACTGTTTGCTTTTCGGAGGCCGTCGGAGCCTGTTTGTACGGCTTATTTGCCAAATAATCTGTTTGTTTGGCTATGCAATAAGTAGTTCTGAAGACCCAACATCATCATCATCCAGTTGACATAGGCAGGCCAGACTGTGTTGGTCCATCGACAACAGGAGATTAAACAGAAAGAGCCAAAGGTGAATGCAAATTGAGAGGTAATTGTTTTTGCCGCATATCTGGGGGAATTCTAGAATAGAAAGGAGCTCTCGGAAGAGAGTTGAATAAACAGATCTAAGTAAATGAAATGGGTTATTTTAGGGTTCCATTTAACCGGAAGTTGGTTTTGAAAAAAAACCAGAGATATCTCTAGATGAAAATGCAAACTGTGAGGGAAGTTTATTTCTCATTGATATGAAACCTTTAATTATAGTAGTTCAAAGACATATTTATATGAATGTATCTTTAATAAGCTAGTAATTCCTCACTCTGTATCCCTTAGTTAATCTCACTTCACCACTTTGTCATATCAGTTTTCTATTGGCATTTCAAAAAAAAACCTCCATTTGTCGTCGTTTTATTGCCGGACTATCAACGACATCCGTTCGGGTTCGACACCTGGCGATTGCCTTCCAGTGATAGCCATGCTCCATCTTCCGTTGACTTTATCCGGCGTCGTCTAATCCGATTCATTTTTGCCATTTTCGAGCTGTAGTTTCAATTTGCATTTGCCGGAGCTGCCTGGAAGCTGCACCGGATGACGGGGTGGCGCATATTGAAGTCATCGCCGTTGGCGACACTCCCAGGCAATTTCTGTGCGCCAACTTGACCATATCCAGCTGTGTGTATGCAGATGACACTGTGTCACCAGAGTCTCCTATGGGCCTTCTCCCCGGATGGTCCGCGTTTTTCCAATTTTTTTTTTAAGAGTTTTCAGTGTTCCTCTGCCAAGTTTGCCGGAGGAGAGTGCTCTGCTCTCTTAGCTCCACTCATTTTGTGTTGCTTCTTTTCTTTTTTTCTTTTTTGGGGTCCGCCACACGCTGTGGTCTTATGGACTCTGATTTCTCGTTTTGTTGCGGGGCAATGCAACATTGTTGCCTTACTCTGGGTGCACTTTGAGAAATAATGAGTAGGAATAGCTATTATTATGTAAAAAAATTCTCTTGACAATATGATTAAGAAGGTGTAATTCTCTAAAACTTAAGAGGAAGTCAATAATTTCTGTTCTTGAAAGCTTTAGAAATATTTTGAGGTATTAAAATCTGATAAAAAGAGCGCCTAAAAGTATGCAATGATATATTTGAGGTACTAACTTCAATGTACATTTTGTTGTGTGTTAACTTAAATTACTTTCCAGTCTAACCTTTTAAATCTTTTTTAGGGGCTTGTAAAACTTATTACAAAAGTATTACAAAAGTTTTCCATCAAAATATAATATCAAAACTATTAAATAGGAGCCCAAAAGTATGCAATAATATTTTAAAGATAACAAATTCATTGCCCTTCTTTATTGTGAAGGATTTAAAATGTTGCACGCCTATTTTGCGTCTATTTTTAGGATTTTAGAACTCAATTATTATAAAAGTTTTCTAGTTAAATTACCACAAAATATAAACCATTTAAATAATTATCCAAAAGTATAACTTTGATTAGAAAATCTGATATAATTTACCACAATTAACACATTTTTAAACAGCTTAAGCGTTTGTATTGCTCTTCAGACTTAGTCTAATTTTTTTTCCAGTGTACAATATATCTTCCATTCTGGCTATCGCCTTCTCTTTCGCACGCGTGCACACACTCCTTTGGCCAGAAACAATGGTGTCCATTTCCCTTTGTTGTGTGCCGCTTTTTTTTTTCGCAAATTTTCACTTACACATTCGAATTTTACAGTTTTTAACCATTTTTTCTTGTTTTTTTTTTGTGTCTTGTCGCTAAGCGAGGCTTTTTGCCAAAAGCATTTTTTTGTCTCGTTTTAGCTCTATCGCTCTATTTGCCATCTCTTTCTTGGTCCTTTGCTATCTCTTTCTTTCTCTATTTGTCTCACTGTGTATGTATTTTTGGTCTCTTTTTTGTTTTTTGATTTCATTTGCGTTTTAGTGTTTATTTTAGTCATTTTTGGTTATTTCTTTTCAATGGCGTTCCGGATTTGGGAATATGTTGTTTAGGGAAATTATTTATCATTTTGTTTTGTAAAAAAAAAAATTTTATATATTTTATATATAATATAAATATCTAAAATATTTTATATTGCAGACAATCTTTATATTTACTTTCTTAAAAATATTAAACCAAATTGTTGTATGATTAATTTTAGTGAATATTAAGTTTTAATTTTGATATTAAAGAAAATTTAAATTGGTAATATTTTTTATTTAAAAAACGGTTTGTTTGAGTAATTGAAAAAAAGAGTAAATGGAATTCGAATACAAAATATATTATAAATTAAATTGTAAATTACAAATGAAAACTCGCATAAATTTGTTTCTTGGAATCGCTAAATCTCCTGACTTTTTGGGCTTGCACAAAGTGCGTAGCATGTGGCATGCATCATTCTTCCCGAAATGTGCTTCCCCATTTTTTCAGTCAGTCGACTGTCGCCAATGTCCTTATCCCAGGACCATTCACATCTTCGTCCTCATACTCATCCATAGCCCATGTCCATGTCCATGTCCACTTCGATGTCCCCATGTCCAGTGTCAATTTTTCGCATCTCCATTGGCTTTTGGCTGGCAGTTGAGCGGATTTCTTTTTTCATTTTGCCCGATTTTTCCCCTCCCCAGTTCAGGATCAGCCGCCTGTTGTCATAATTTTAGCACTCACTGTGCGTTGGTTTCGGGGTTTTCCTTCTTGTTTTTTTTCTGAGCTGGGACGTGGAAGTGGAAATGCGTTTTCCGCGCCCTTCCTGCTCTTTTAATGTCATTTGCTCGGGCTGATTTTTTGTGCAGCCTCCAGTTCCGTTTTGTTGACTGTGTTTATTTTTCATGTTGTAATTTATTTGAGGCTCGTTGGATCGTTGCCGCTGGATGTGGATGGTAACTGGTAGTCGTAGGCATCCCATTGGTTTATGGCTTGTAAGTTGTTTATTATTAATGTTTGGCTTATGCTGGCAGTTGTTCGGGGCTGGGTCTGGGTCTGCGATTCGTTTGCCTTTTGGTTGCACTTTACGGGCATGAGCTCATAATGAAGTCATAGTTATCTGCCCCCCGTTTTTACCATATTTTTGTTGGCCATAAAATATATGCGTATGCGTCATATTGCGACAATGCCCCGCCGCTGCTGCGCCCCAACAACTACAACTACTAACAATTTCAATCCCATTCTCAGTCCCATTCTCCCGGATCAAGCTGCATGTTCTTGTGCATTAGCAGCACTTATGTACTGTTCACATTAGTCACCATGCCACCATGTCTGCGTTATGTATCTTATATATACATAGAGACTTTAAGAAAGGGAGGAGAAAGCGTCTTGGGGAGGCTGAAGATACTTTGATATGTCATTGGTTTGCATTTAAAAAATGGAGGGAGTTTTTAAACAATTATTTTGGAATATATTTAAGACGAAAATAGTTTAAATTTATAAGAAATAATAGTTTTTTAGGAATGCAGAGCAGACTGTACTTTAATCAGAAAGCCATGCTTAACCATTTATTTTGTACACTAATAATAAAAAAATAAAATCTTCTTTCAAGATTTTGTGTATTCTTAAATTAAAATCTTAATATAAGACCAAAAATCTTAATATTAGTCTTGAAATTCTGGAATAACAAGATTTTATGCTTCATTTAAAACCAAAACAACCTAAAAAAAATATCAAAAAAATCTCAAAAGAAGACCAAAATATTCTTGCGCTATTTTCTTAAAAAAAAATCTACAAAAATTACCAAAAGTCATGAACTTATTTATCAGTGTACGCCAAATTAGCAGAATTGTATCTGTCAAAGAGTTTATAATTCATAGATTCTTCACAATTAATTGCTAAAAAAAAACCTGATGTAGTTTTTTAACAAATTAAAACAAGATAACTCGAAAAGGTAAAAAATCAGGGACCGTAAATAATGATTTTTAATTAAAAAAATCAACCACTTAGAATCCTTTTAGAACAAAATAGATAACATTGTGTGAATCCTTGGTGGATAATCTATTTATTTTCGAGATGATTTTTAAATTTAGGAATTTTACGATAGTCATTAATAATAGGTTAAAATTGAATCATCCTGTAAAAATCAGTAATAATTATAATTTTTAATCAAAACAATAAAAATCAGTACATAAATGTAAATCGATTTTAATCATTATTAATGATAAAAAAATAAAAATCAGTACATAATCATTACCACTTGATTTTTAAAATACGGTCCCTGAAAAAATATATATTTTGGTAAATCTCTAACCAATATAATGAACAAAATAAGGTCAATGAAGACAATCTCGAAGCAAGTTGATTATCAGCTTTACAAGCACACACACACAAAATGCAAGTGCCAAGCACTTGAAAAAGTTTTTTAATGAAATGCTAAAAAACTTCCTTGGTGGGAAGAGAATCGAAAAATCAGATTGAATGGAGATAGTTTCCGTTGCGAACGGTGTGTGGCCATGTGTTGACACCAATTTTCGCAACTTTCAATCGGCTTTTCGGCAAGGATTGCCGGTTAGTGGTGTGGGTTCGGTGGCCCAAAAACCACCCAAACAACTTGGTCTGGCAATCCGGCTCAAGTCGAACTTAATTAAAGCGCTTTAAGCACTGCAGTTGTCACAAAGAGAGAACAGAGCAGAGGCAGTACATTTACGGTTCGGCTGTTTCGCAAATTGGCGAGTTGTAGACCAAAAACCAAACATGACAAACAAGCAAAGTTTGTAGGCTTTTGCCAGGATGTGGCTCAAAGCGAAGGACATTTGAGCGTGAAATTTATCTCGCCCTTTAAAAGCCAAGGAACAAAAACAAAAATTAAAACACACAAAAAATAGGAAGGTGGTGGAAACATATAAAGGAATCGGTGGGGTAAACATTCTTGAAACTTAAATTATGTGCCATTATAATTGCCGCACAAACACACACACACAGTCTGCCGCAGACTTGCAGCCGGGAATTTAATTGTTAACCCTGGGCGAGTATCTACACTTGGTTAAAGGACAAAAAAGGATTATATTGAATGTTGGGTTTACACGGGGAGTTCTTTTTTTTTTACAATTTTAATTGTGAACTGAGTCTTTAGAGTGTTTTTAATTTTAATTGAATTTTAAATATATTTCTGAGCTTTTAAATATATTAAATTGATTAAAATGAGATCAGATTATATTGTAATGTGCATTAAATATAATTCAAAGTCCGTCATTTAATTTTAATTAAATTTGAAACATATTTTCGAGCTTTAAAATAAATAAATATAAAAAAGATTTGAATTAAATTGATTATAATGAATATTGTGTATATACATATGTAATAAATATAATGCAAAGCTTTAAAAATTATCAGTAATTAATAATAATAATTAATAATAAAATTTGAAAATAAATTTTTTTAGCTTTAAAATAAATAAATATAAAATAGCATTAAATTAATTTAATTAAAATGAATATTGTGTATTTGTTTAATAAATATAATGCAAAGCTTTAAAAATATCATATTGCCTAGCTTTAAGAGCTGGAAATAAATCGATTTTAAGTGAATTGATTTTGTTTAGCAAATTTATAAAATAAATTGATTTAAATCGATTAAAATCAAATATACTTTCCATACAAAAATGTTGTGTTTTTTAGGTCTAAAATAATTAAAATTTGGTATGCAAATTTATCGAAGATTTTTATTATTGCTGTTCTTCACATTTTATCTATGGATTTTTGATTTTAATAATTACTTTTAAGATTTCTTCCCTTCTTACTGGGCTTTGAAAATATATAACATTTAAAATGCATAATTTTATATAATTTTCTTAATTACTCCATATCTTAATATAAATTTGTTGTTTAATGAAATAAATATATTAAATATGTCAAGTAAATATTTGTATTTATCTTTTCCATGTCGCTTGCCGAAAAGTGGTGCAAATTTTTCGACTAAATCTATTCCGAAAATTTATATCGATGTATTAATCGATTTTAGAATCGATTTTATTCCCAGCTCCACTTGCAATAAAAATTTATTGATACCTTTTTATGTTCACAGAATTTTGTATTTTAATCTTCATAAGAAAATATTTTATTCTAATAAATAACCAACGAATAAACGTTGCAATTGGAAATTTCCAAGACAACCACGGCATGTGCAACAATTGAAAATGTTGCTGCTACTGGCGCTGCTACTAGGTTTCGGGTGTTCGAAAACTTTCTTAGTCATGGGCAAAAACTTTCGCCAAGCTGCCAAGGAAAAGTGCAGTTTGTAGTTTAAGCCCAGACCAGCCCAGCCCTGTCTCAATTTTCCCCCGAAAAACACACACATATGCTGGGAAAACCTGCGGTTGCCTTCAACTTTGTTAAACGCCACAACCGTGTATGCTTAACCCCGAACAAAAACCCCGAGAAAAGCCCAGGAAAAAAGCATAGACTACCAACAATGCTTTACTTGGTCTTTAGGGGATGCTGCTAAAGTATATCTATATATTATACATATATATAATTTCATATAGAGAAATTTTCCATCTTGGTGGGCGGAGACCAGAATTTATGTGATATGCGTGTCGGGGAATTGATTTAATTTGTTTGAGTTTTAGCAGCAGGAAGTAAAACTATTATATGAGCTTAGCAATATATGTAACACACAGCTGCTGTTATGCTTTAAGCGGATTTTCATGTTGAATAATAGAGAGACGGTCCTTGAGTGAAAATCGAGTAAATAATTATTGATAAACTCGTATGTAAATGTAAATGTAATTAAACTCCTTCCTTAAATTACACACTTTTTTGTGAGCATTTGCAAAAGCTGATAAGCAAACAAAATGTGTATTAAATCGAGAACAATACAATATGTTGTAATTAATTGTAAGTGGATTACTAATTTAATTATGCTTGTTAATCGTGTTTGCCCCCGGCAAGCAGAGTGTAATTAAAATGATTACTAGACAAATGAAAGGTGTTAACTAATGGGGGGAAAAAAATAAATAAATAACAATTCAAAATGCATTTGTGTAATGTTTGTGTAAATTGTTTTAGATTTGATTTTGTTGTTTTAAATTGATTTTGATGAGACTTAAGTCGATATTTAATGAGAATTAAATGTTTCTATGTTTGTTGCACATTTTTAATAATAAGCCTAAATATATTAACTTTTAATTTAAATACATTTATTTTAATCTGAGTTAAGTTCCTTACCTTAATTTTAAGTAAATTCATTTTATTTAAATAAAAGTTTAATGAGTCTTAATTGTTTCTTAGATTTTTGTACATTTTTAATCTTACCACTTAATATATTTACTTCATCTTAAATAAGGTTATTATAATCTAAATTAACTTAATTTTAATCTTAAAATAGGTTCCCTTTAATTTTAAAAAAATTCATTTCATTTAAATAGACTTAAATAGATATTTAGTGACTCTTAAATGTTTCTAAGTTTGTTGCACATTTTTAATCTTCACACTAAATATATTTACTTTAATTTTAGGTTTATATTAATCTGGAAAAAGTTCATTTTAACCTTTAAATAGGTTTTCTTTATTTTGAAGTAAATTCATTTCATTTAAATAGACATTTAATGAGTCTAAAATGTTTCTTAGATGATTGCATACTTTCAATCCTTTACTTTAATTATAAATAAGTTTATGTTAATCTAAAATAGGTTCATTTTAATCATAAAATATGTTAACTTTAATTTTAAAAAATTCATTTTAATCTTAAATGAATTCACTTTAATCTCAATTAAATTCCTTTAATCTTAAATAAGTTCTATTTAAACTTAAATAAGTTCCCTGTTCCCTGGTATCGGGTTAGGTGCTTCTTTCCTAAGCACTTGACTGCATTTCCTTTACGTTTTTACCTTCTAAACTTTTGGCAAAAAGATGCCATGATAATGCATTTGACAGTTGCAGTAGTTTTCCACCCTTTTTTTCCTAGAAATTCTCTTTCCTTTTTCTCCCCTCGTAGTAGTTACTGGCTTTTGTTGGATTTTCGGTTCGGCAGCAGGGCTCAAACGGTTTTTTATTTGCCAGCTCTCGATGTGTTTTGTACTCTGCAAAATTGGTGTATTTTAAAGTTAAATAAATATGGTAAATATTTGGTTAATTTTTTATATAAAGAATTTGTTATTCTAAATTTGTAAACCCTTTTTGTTGTCTTAAAAATGTAATGTAAATAAAAGTTAAAATAAAGTAAATACAAATTTATATTAAACTAAACTCTATTTTTAATATTTTTCACATCACATTATTTTACTTTAGCATTCGCGTTTTATATTTATTTTGTTCTATTTATAATATTTTTGTTAAAAAATCACATCATTTTTTTTAGTAATTTTTAGTTAAAAAAAGCACAAATATTCTAAAGAGTACTTTAGCATTCGATTTTTTTTTATTTTGTTCCGATTTTTGTCTCTGTCTGTTTTTTCCCCTCGATTTTTTTGTCGCCAGTTAGCCAAAGTCTTTTAGCTGTTGGCAGTTTGACACGACGACAACTGGTGTGGCGGGGAAAGAGAGGAGCTTCGAGGTTTAGAAAGAGGGTTAGAGGTCAGAGGTTGTCCTGCATATGTAACTTTAACTCACATTCTCATACCTTGGCTCGTTTACGGCTAGCTTTCGCAGTTGTGCAATTTAACAGAATGTTACGTTTTATATTCAATTGAAGGATGCACCTAGGTCCTGGTGCACTGCAGCTGGGGATCAAATGAAATTGTGGCCGAACAAGCACACACTCCTAACTTCGACGATGCGAGACGATTTAGTAATTGGTTGCAGGAATTTTCATTCCATCCAGCTGCGGCTTATCCGCTTGGCATGCTTCATTTTCCTGAAACCCATTAAGTGCTGAATTCTTGGAAATTATTTTCGAAATTACTTGCATTTATAGAGCTTGAATGTATTGTGTTCGTGGCTGTAGAATTAGTTCTTGCTGCTGCATTTTCCAGGAAGCTATAAAATAATGGTAAATTTATTTACAAGCTACCTTTTGCGAATAATGAAAATATCCTAAAATATTTTTAAACTGATGTATTTCCAGGAAGCTATAAAATAATGGTAAAATTATTTACAAGCTACGTTTTGCGAATAATGAAAATATCCTAAAATATTTTTAAAATGATGTATTTTCCAGTAAGCTATAAAATAATGGTAAATTTATTTACAAGCAACGTTTGCTAATAATGAAAATATCCTAAATTATTTTTAAAATGATGTATTTTTCAGTAAGCTTTAAAATAATAGTAAAATATATTACACAATCTACGTTTGCTAATTATGAAAATATCCTAGAAAATGTTTAAAATGATTATTGTTAATTTATTACCATTTTTTAAATATATTCCATTAAATAATTTACTGAGAAAATGTGTTGCTATTAAAAGATTGTCAGAAATGTATTATAAAATATTTTCATTTGAATTTACATCATATTTCCCTCTACTATAAAATATTTTTATTTAAATTAATATCGTTTTCCTTTTAAATATTTAATCAAATTACTTAAAATTCCTTAAGTTTTCACTGCTCTTAAATATTACATAAACCCCATTGCCACACACAAGGGTCACGTGTCTTGTTTTAAACGACAATTTGCATGTGAAACTAGGAAAAGGTGCAAGGGTATGAGGGGGAAAACAGTCCAAGGGAAAATGGCGAGAAAAGCGAAAAAACCAAGAGAATTGGTTTGGGAAAGAAGCTACGATTTTCTCTATGCAATTTTTAGTGTCGAATGGTGCCAAGTTGGAAATGCACTTTTTATGTTCGCATGGCGTGTGTGCAACGTAACAAATTTAACCGTAGACAGATTGCACATGTGTACCGTTTTGTAATGTTATACATGTAGCACACACACAGATACACATATACCACCACATTTATACGAGGAAAATCCACACACACACACAGAGAAACTTCACACAGGGAGATCTTAGCACACAGAGAAGACAAAGTCTGGCAAAAGTTTTCATGTTGGCCAAGGGAAAAAAGGGAAAACGGCAAGGGAAAACGGTTCCACAAATGTGAAACAAATTGTTTAATGTTCTATCCCGTTCTCTGTCGCAGCTGTATTTTGTCTCTTTCTGTTTAGCTCTTTTGGTACACTGTCAAAGAAACATTTTTATATAGTTTTGGGGGTTTTTGAACTTGGTTCTTAAACATTTTTTAAGATTATCTATGGTAGTAAAGTCCGATTCCCGGCCTTCTGGGCACTCTTTTTATATAATCAATTTGATTTTTAAACCTTGTCACCCTTCGTTTTATTTTTGGCGGTGATTTTTTATCAGTATTTCTGATTTAGGATCCTCTGACGATCCGCCTACGATCATTAACACATTATTACTTAATTTTTTTGGTTCTTCGAGCCGGATCTTGAAAAGAAATTTCCCATTCAAAGCAAATTTATAAAAGCGGTTACTTATTTACCTTTAAAAATATTGTGGAATTATGTTAATAAAAATTAATTACAAATTTAGAGGCATTATCAATTATTATATTATTCTTGTGACTAAAAAACACATACTCTACATTTATCTTTACAAAATTTAATTATTTTATGGTCCTTCGAGCCGGATCTTCAAAGGAAATTTCCTACTTAAAGTAAATTTATAAAAACGGTTACTTATTTTCCTTTTAAAATATTGTGGAATTATGCTAATAAAAATTAATTAAATATTAAAAGGTATTATTAATTATTATTTTATTCTTTTGACTAAAAAGCACATACTCTAAATTTTTCTCTACAAAATTTAATTTTAATATTACAAGTATTCAAAACTCTTCTTAAACATTTTGTATTTTATTTAAAAATCTGTTTTAATTTTTTTCACACATTTCCATTACTTAAATCTTTTTTTTTCTAAGTGCATGTGCGTGTTTGGCTCCGTTTGAGTTTTGTCAATGCGACAATTCCTCGACGTCGACGTTTTCAGGGAGTTAAGTAATCGTACGTTTATTACCTCCATTTGGATATATTTTTTGCCCCATTGTCTACCACTCTCTTCCCCCTCTCTCTCTTTCTGTCTGTACCCACAGCTGTCTCCTTCTGTTACTCCCTTTTAGCCATCAAAATCATGGCTTAATCACTTTGACTTGTTGTGGCTAATTGCAATTTGAAATGCTCCATGAGATGAGACGAGCTGAGCTGACTTTGATTTGTTCCCTAAGTCGACGCTTGTCGCACACTTTTTGTGTCAATTGGTTGAGTGGGGTTAAAATTGTGGATGGGTTAAGGTTTTAGGGGGAGAAACTTGGTTTAAGTCATACATTAAAGTAATATTTTAGTTTTGCTGCTTTACTTATGATTAATGTTAAAATACGTCACTTTGCAATAATTTTATTTTATTTATAATCTGCATTTAGTAAATGAAACTTGAATATTCTTAAATATTAATTATAAAGTTTTGGTTTTTGGCTTCATCCAACCCTTGGATCGCAGATAACGAACCAAAAGGGGTGTGACAGCCAGCGTTATGCTAATTCGAACAGGTGCCAGGATTTTATGAATGATAAATGCCACCACAAGGGTGCTTTCCGTTGAGGAAATTCCCAAATATTTCGATATATAAGCATTGTTCATTCCGCCATATACTAAAGCATAGAAGCCGGCAAACGATATCAAGGTTATAACCAAATGAAAGGCAATTATAATGAGTCCATATTCCTTAAAAGCCAGCTTTAGTTGCCTCCATTTACTTGGCTTGGAGGTCGTTGGGGTTTCTTTCTCTTCAGATGATGACTTCTCTTGGCAGGATCGTGGCGGTTTGGATTGCGAAATGAAACGGCGGCTTGTCGAATATATTTTGACATTATTTTTGAGATTTTCATTGGTTCGAGCTGAGAACTTGAATGTGATGTTTGATTCCGACAACTGGTTGCAATCTTGGCATTTTATTTCCTTAAGCAAGCTTCCTTTCAATGAGTAACGTTCAGAGCCAGCTTCTTCTTTACTAATGGGAAGATATGCCAAAGTCACAGCTACATACTTTTTTTTACTGATATTCAAAGTGATTTGTCGAAGGTATAATATGGGTAAGCGAGTCTTAAAAATCGCGAAAGCTTTAAACGATGGTAAGAACATTGCCAGTCACGTAAAACCATTAAAATAGAAATAGAATATATTAAGGCACTTGTTAAATAATTAATTTTTTAACTTTGAAATTTGAATAATAAGTCAAAGGCAAATTCAGTGAGAATTTTAAGGATAAATTAGCTCTTTTTATGAAGAATTTTGAAGGTTTGATTTGGGTCTTTATTTTAATATTTTATTATTATTATTATTTTATTTATTTATAATACTTTATTTAGGATTTTTAGATAAATTTGAAGTTATTTAAGTTTTTTTTTAGATAAATTTTGAAGTTATTAAGCTTTACAAATTCTATATACATAGAATTATTATTATGTTTTAAAAGCTATTATGAAAAACATTTACAAGCGTTTGTTTAGGAAATTTGATTTCATAAGAAAGTTTGGCTTTGTTAGAAAGTTCTTATCATAAAAAGAAGTCATTAAATCATATTTACTATATTTTGAGATTGTTTTTTTTTAATATATAATATTATTTAAACAAATTGAATGCCTCACCTTAACCCCTAACCACCAAGGGCATGGCAATTAACAGATGTTGACATCGCCGCCTCATCAATCAATTTGCAATGTTAATCTTCTCCTGTTGCTATGACAAATTATGTACTAAGATCGACTTTGAGAAATCTTTTACATAATGCATAAATCAAGGCGCAGGTAAACAACAAGGCCGAACACGAGAAATAAATAAATAAAATTGGGCGAGGAGCAAGCTCCACCCAAAAGTAAAATGAAAACATTTTTTTACAAAATGCATAATGACAGATAATTTGTGTGGCAAACTCGTCTCGCACCTTTCACCAAGCTAAACAACAATAATAGCAACAAAATAAAAGAAATAAAAATTAAGCAAAATAAAACTGAGGGAAAAATAAAAAGAAAAAATCGAAACAAAAAAACGCGAAGCAAACTTTTCTGCCAAGTAATTCTCATGATTTCAACTTTGAACTGAGTCGCTGTCAAGTCTCGAGTCTTTGCTGCCTTGCCACTTGCTAATTTTTCGTGCCCACCTTCGAGCAAAAAAACTTGAAACTTGTTAGATAGGAAAATTTTCCACAGGGCCCAGCCATTTCCCTTGGCTTTTTCTCCTCCCCTCTCCCCTCAGTTCGTCTTTTGACAGGCTTCAAGTTGAATTCGTCCCGTTTCGACGCTGTGGGATCTAAGAGAGCAAAAAAAAAAAAAATTATGCAAATATGTTACAGTTACGGGCGCATCCCTCTTTTCCCGCGTGGTTTTCCACGACCACACCCCCCTCTGACCTGTCTGTTTTCCTCTTTGGAAAACTTTTTCCTTGCGTTGGCCTAAAATGTCGTCTTGGCGCCAAAGTTTTTTACTGGCCACCCGTCTCCTTGCCTTCTTCGAAATTTTCCTTGCGAGAGTTTCGGTTTCTTTTTTTTTCGCCTGTGCAATGATTACAGACGGAAAACTCCAAAGTTGCAAATTAAAGGCTGAGAGAAAAAGAGTTGACCACTTCCAGTCAGAGTCCTCGATTAACCAAATCCTTCAGGATGTGTGCAGTTTTCCCTTAATTCAATTTACCTGTTTTCCCCCCACTAAGCTTTCACCTGTAATTACCGAGAACGCGTGGCAAACAAAGCCAAACAAAAGGCCCTCAATTACAATTGCAATTCCCGGGCGAATGTTTAACCATAAACACGACACCTGTCCACAAATACATTTTTGGGCGTTGATTTTGGGGGGCTTCCTGGGGGGAGGCGTGGGTGTTGGGGTTTTCGCTGTCGGTGTTTGTGTGGTTAAGCAGAACATCAAATATTCAGAAGGCGAGTGTGGCAACAAAAGCCGCCTCGCTCAACTGTTGCCACCCGGGGGATAATAAAGGGAAATTCGGATTGGAAAATAAAGGAAAATCAGCGAACGTTGCAATGGCCGAAAAGTGCTGCAAATTCGGTAAAGATTTAAAAGGGAATTACAAGGGGTTATAAGTTGGGTTTATCGAAAATACATTTTCTTACCTGCCTTAAGTATTTTTTACGAACTTATTTTATAGTGTTTTGGGGTAGATTTTGAGCTATTATGTACCTTGGAAAATTCAGACTTTTAAGAAAATATTTATGAGTTAATATTAGTTACCTTAAAAACAAAAGCAAATTGGTTTAAAATCTAGTAATGGTAAGGAGTAAATAATATTCTTAAGAATATTTAAATTGGCTCTTAGAAGAAATATTTTTAAACTAAATTAATGTAATTAATATTGTTTTAAATATTATTTCACAACTGTTTGCCTTAAAAAAATTAAAAAATAATTGGGAAGTGATCAATCCAATTATTTTAAATTTTTTTTTAAGGCAAGCAGTTGTGAAATATTTTTGAAAAATATTTTAGGCGCCTAAATTTATAGGATTACTTTGTAAAAATTTTTAAAATACATTTCGGCGAAATAATTATATTTAAAATATAATATTATTTGCTTTATTTATTATTTATGAAGCTTTAATCGAACTAAATTTATTTAAAAGTTTAAGATGGCAATATGGATTCCAAAGTTTTAATTTTTATACCATATTTTATTAAATTTTCAGCAATTGTAAATATATTTTAAATAATTTTTCAATCAACATTTTTGTAACAATTTATTTGGGGCCTAAATTTTAAATTTTTAGTATTTTAATCAGTTTTAAGTTAATACATATGTATATAACAATATTGTCAAAATTTAATATTTTATACTCGTATTAATTAATTTATAAATATTATTAATTAATATGTATTAATTTTACAAGGCATTTTATTTTTAATTATTTTAATATATTATTTCATCAGAAAAAAAACAATATAACCGTTTTAAATCTTTTCAATCTGTTGTTAATTTAACAAGCAATTTTATTTAAATAAACCCTGCAAAAATTAATTGTTAATTTAACAACAACTGTACGCAAAAATACCATCAAGACATCAGCAGAAAATGTATAATTATTTAATGAAACTCGAATCGATAACACAAACAGCAAGGATACAAGGAAAAACAAGTAAAAATCCGCAACGATATCGCTTGTATACAATACCCGCACATTAGCAGCTCGAACAGCCATCGATATTTGGCGAAAACAAAACCAATTACGGCATAATAATAGAGCGGCTTATACAATATCTGATCCAAAAGCCACCCACTTCGATAGGCAGTCGCTTGATCCGAAACTCCAAACCAAACAATGCCGATTTTGCCAGCTATTATGTGGAAATTAAAGCTCATTCACTAATATTTAGTGTGTGTGAAGGGGGGTGTGTGTGTGTGAACAGGGGTGTGTGTGCGTTGTGGTATTTGTGTGCGTGTACATTTGTAATTTTAATCATGGCCCAAACAATGCCAGCAGGCCAATAGTGGGCGTGTCGTCGTGTCTATGGCAATAAACTGTCAATTTTCAATTATGCCTCTGACGTGTGGAAGCCACCTTCAATGCCTCTTGACGGTGCAAAAAAATGTAACCCCCCTTTCCCCCCTTACGCTCTTCTGACAGCTCCTGTGTGACATGACACACACACGACTCGGAAAATAAGGTCTCAGTATTTGTGGGACAAGTCTGACATTTTCGGGGGATATATGTTACACCCCGATCTCTCATTGAAATCGTGCGGTGAGTAATGCCCCAATGTCCCATCGGCTTAACCTTGTCCGTTTTCCATTGTCCAACGAGTGCATTGAATACACTTAAAGAAAATGGAAAGAAGTATAAGAGAGAGTTGAGATTTTATGAGATTAATAAGTAATTTAAAAAATTTAATTTATAATATAATAAATAATAAAGAAGTCATTTAATTAATAAGGAAATCGCTTAATTTTCATATGAATTCTCTTTTGAATCCGTTTATAATTATGCAATGTTAATTTGTGTTGCTTTTGCAATGTTACATTTTGTTGCATAATTTTCGGTACTTTTTTAAAAGATTTCAAAACCTTTGAGATTTTTGAATCGTAATTTTAAGCATTGTTCACATATTTCTGCATTTTAACAAGAGGTAAAAATAATAAAATAATTATGAATGCTTAAAAAAAGATGTTTGTAATAATAAAAGCTGAATAAATAATAAATTACAAGTCTTCTTTTAACCTAAAGAGGTGACAAGAATAAGGCGACAACATTTAACTTCGTTAAATTTTTTTTCTTTTATATGAATTTTAATTTAAAAGAAAACTTAGATTAAATTCAGTACACTTAATGGCCTTGCATACTTCTAGACACCCCTTTTAATTTCTGGTGATTTTTGGAATAAATACGACAATTTTGTGTTTTGAATACGAAGTACTTTCATTGAAAAGTTTATTTTTTAAGTATGTTTTATTACTATAATAATAATACAGAAATATAACATTATTCTTCTATTTTTGAATTAAATAATCGGATCATAAAATTCCATAATAAATAAGTATCTTAAGTCACCGTCTTCCTTTAATTACTGTTAACTTATTTTATTTAATTTTTGTATCTCTTTATTATTTAATATTTTCCATTTATTATGTTTAAAATATGGTTTCAATCCTAATTTTTAAATTTATATTTAATTAAATTTTTAATCTTAAATTTTTCTAACTGTACAATTACAAATTCCCATCCTCTGTAAGCTCCAAACCCACTAACAACGCCCAACAAGAGAAAGACTTGAATCTTGTGGTCTCCAGTTTGCCTCGTGACAGAAAGCCTCTCCGAAATCCATGGGCCATAAATACGAATGCCATGATTATCATATAATAATCGTCAACAGAATAATGGTTAGCACTGTGTGCGAACGAGGGCAGTTTTATAGAAATACAAGGAAAGGGAAAAGGGTATATATAAGCAAAGTTGATATATATAGGTCAGGTTTAATGTGATGTCTGAGGATAGTCTCTTAATCTTTATTACACTATCTAAGAGGATATATTTTCTAAATTATATATTTTTTAGTTAGGTTGGATAAGATATAAAATTATATCTTAACTTGATTATATTAAATGATATGTATTTTTGAGTTGTAATTAGAATAATTAATTTAATAGCTTTTTTCAGTTAGTTTTTATAATTTAAATATCCTAATTCAATATCCTTTATTTTCTTCCGTCTTCCCAAGTTTCCTTGATTTAATCTCAGTATTTACAGCTCCTTGTTGAGGCTTTATAATAATTTTCCGAGTTTCTCGCCTTCAACATGCGACTGAAACCCCCGTGGCTACCCACGTTCTGGCCTGTCCTGTCGTTTCGGTCCTGCTCCTGACATTCATTAGCTTCAATGGGAAAGTGTTTCATCCGACAAAACCGAGGAGCCGTGAGGGAACAAGGACTTGGACATGGACCGGGGGACCGGGGGGACAGGCAGGAGGCAGACAATTGCTCCATTCAGGCAGATGAATCGGACACAAAACCGAATCCCTGGATCGCTGAAAGGCAAACCCCACTTTCCCCGCAAAATGTTCGTGTTTGTGTGTCATCGGCATTGTTATCCCTGTCATGCTTTATGCCATGTTTACAACCCGATTTTTGTGACCCCCCCTCTCGCCTTATACCCCTTGGTCTACCTTGGACTATGGCTGCCATGGTGTCCCTGTGTCCATAGGTCCTTGTGTCTATATTGCTGTGTGTCCGCCGCTGTCGTCAAGTGCAACACTTGCGGCCATCTTGAGCGTATTGAATTATCATCATCATTGGAGCTGTGCCGTTTGTGTGCTCATCCTTCACGGCAATCAGGACACTGAGAAAAATCGGGTTTAAAAGGGAATATTTGAAATATTTTTTCTTTTAATTTTTGTAATATTTATATATTTTTTATTCCCAACTTTACACGTCTATTCTTTCTGGCACTTTCTCGAGATTTATCGCACCTTCTTGATGATTCACGGTCGATGAAATTTTTCGATATTTTTAAATGTATATCGAGTGCACAGTTTCTTATCGATAGTTTCTTAGTGTTACCTTATATTTAGCTTATTTTATATTTACACTATTTACATTTTAAATTAAAATTAGTGTTACCGTATATTTATCTTATTTTACATTTTCACTATTCAAATTTCAAATTAAAATACTTTAGTCTAAATAAAAGTATAATTTAAATATATTTTTCGTTGCGAATTTATGGAATAAACACTTGTCAAGATTGTTGTTCCTCTTAAGATCCTGCAAAGCTTTCATTTTCATATTTCTCCCCATCAACTATATATTTTTCTAAGTGCAAAGCCATTGATGATGCCATGGAGTGCGTAATTGCTGTGGATATCCGGGAATGGTTATTCCTGCCCCCAGGAGGCATTAAGCCAAGAAAATAGAATTCTACAAAATCTGATGGATGATTCTCGGGCCTGCAGGTTCTTCTATTTTTGGTAGCTAAGCAAACAATTTGTATGCTGCAAAGGCATTATTATTTTCCTTTTTTTTTCTTTCCTTTTTGGCAGACAGCAATTATTTGGAAAGTCATCCCTGTTGTTATTGCATCATCATGATGGAAATTATTGGTTTAGGGTTTGCATGGATTTCCGATTTTATGGCTTTCGGTCAGCAAGTGTTGCATTACAAAATTGTTTCAAGGAGTTTGGGAGAAACAACAACACTGATACTCCAAGACAAAGGCCACAAAAAAGAGTTCACAAAGTAAGGGAAAAGTAAAGGAAAAGCAACAAAAAAGAAAATGACTGATGAAGGCTTTCGGTTGGCAATTATTTCGATGGCCAAAAAGCGAAAAGTTGATGGCTAGTGAAAGGTTATTGATGCCTTTATCTTTTCGGCTGCCCTGAATCGCAATTGCGGGTTGAATGGCTAAATTTGATAGTGCTTGAAAGATACCATAATTGTTTGCTAAAGGTTTTTTTAAAAAGCGCTTGAGGAGAGTGATTTTGATCTGGAAAAATCATGGTTAAGTGTTGGGAAAGATGTAGATTTTTGTATATTTTGAAAAGCAACTTTTTAATGACAAAATATACAGATTTTTTTACAGAAATCATTTAAAATGTGAAACTTTTTAGTACATTTTTAAAGATTAAATTATTTCAAACATACATTAAAAATGGTTAAAAATACATCAATAAACTATACTATATTTTCTAATATTTTAAGATTCTTCCCCTAGTAAAATTCAACAATATCTGAATACTTTTTTTAAAGAAACATTTTGAAAATAAAATATACAGAACTTTTTTACAGAAATCATTTAAAATGTGTTACTTTTCAGTTAACTTTTAAGATTTTATTATGTTAAACATACATTTAAAATGGTTAAAAATATCTCAGTATACTCTACAATATTTTCCAATATTTCAAGACACCTTTCCTTTAGGAAAATTCAGGAATATATGAATTTATTTCTTTACAATGCTCTCATTATTCTTCATTTTTTATTATTTTTATTTTTTGACTCGCTGGTGAGCACTTGTTAAATTACAAGTGATTCCTGTTCGAAGCTCCGGCCGGGATGCAAATATATGGCATTTCATTATTGGCAAACAAGGCTTTTCTTCACGTTGACTGCCCTCCGTTATCCCATGATTTCCCAGTCTCTGTGGCAATTTGTAGACAGACTGTTGCAATTTGTTGCTTGCAACAGCTACAGCAACAGCAGCAGCAGCATCGCAGCAACGCCTGAGCTGAGGGCTGCCAGAAGTTGGAGAGGCTGCGAATGGCGCTTTGGTGTTGACGGCATTGTTATTATGACTACCACTTGCCATTCGCGATGTTGTTGCATGTTGCTCTTGTGCATCGGTTGCTGTTGTTGCACCAACAGCTGTCACGTTGCTGCCGCTGTTGTTGCTGCAAGCGACAGCAGCAGCAGCAGCAGCAGCAGAAAAAGCAACAGCAACAGCATCAGCATCAGCACCATGGACCGCGGTAAAGTCTGCGCCAACATGACAGAAGATGATGCTGCCTGATGATGAGGTGGCGATGCTTCTCATTTTTTTTTTCCTCTTGTAGGTTACAGCCGCGTGAACCGGCCAACTTGATGGGGTTTATGGGGGGAGGATTTCAAGATCAAAATGGAAACTAACTAGAAGAAGAGTTTATAAATATTTTATGCATTTAATTACCAAGTTTTAGGGAAGATAAGATGTGGTTTAACGCTTTAAAAATTTTGTTTTTTTTAAATCCAATTTCTTACATTTTAATTATTATTATTTGATTATTTTTTTTTAAGTTTTATGAGTATCTGACATTTTTTCCAAGTTTAAATAGTTTATTAAATATATTTTAAAGACAGGAAGTCTGTTAAAAAGTTTAATTTACTTTTAACCATCTTGTATTTTACATATTTTTGCATATGTACATCTTGTATTTTACATTTTTTTGCAAATTTACAGTTTAAGATATTGCCAAAGATTCAACCCAATATAATCCTTCATTAATGAATTCTAGAACAACTCATTTTTACAACTTTGATTCTCGCATAAACACCCTTTTTTAAAGATTAGAAAAATAGAGAGTTTGTAATTATTTAAAGCTTGAACTTAACTTATTTTAGGGTAGAGTAAATCATGAGAAATATATTTTAGAATATTATTTTTGTATTAAATTATTACTTATCTGAAAATATTCGGTTTCTGTTTAAAATAATACCCAAATATCAGTATGATAAAAATTCAAGTTCTGTATTACATTTTTATCCTGCTTTTATTGTACATATTTCTTAATGAATTTTAAAAAGGAAATCGTTTAATCAATTTAACTTAAAATAATTTTTTGTAAATAATTAATTCGAGTTTTGTATTTAATTTGTATCCTGCTTATATTGTATATTTTTTATTTCATAAATTTTAAAAAGTAAATCGTATCTTTATTTCAACTTTACATAATTCTTAGTGAATATTCAATATTCGCAACTTTTAATCCCGCATAAACTTTCTGTTTTTGCAATATTCTACCCACTCCACGGTGGCTGTAGGTTCATCCATCGCGTTGTCTCTCTCCCATACCCTTCGACCGCTATTTCCCTGTGCATCCCGCTCTTCCCCCTACCCCCTTCATGCTCGTATTTCGTCTGATGTCGCTGCTCATCAACTTCAGTTGCTGTGTCGCATTATGCAATCAATTTTTCAAAACTCCAGCAACTTTGCCAGCAACAACAGCGGAGTGGCAGTGGGATATCCAATGGGGATTTGTGATGGACAAAAGTCAGTGTTGTCTGCCACATAAAAGAGTTGATAGAAGTTTATTAGGAAATTAATATTAATTAAGGGGAAATAAAATTATAATTAAATATTTTTATGTTAATTAACTTGAAGGTTAAAAATTGAGATTTATTTAAATTCTTATACTAGAAAAATTATTATAAAAATTACACTTAAATCATATTTAAACCATATTATTAAAGAGGTTCTGGTTTACTTAAGTCTTTATTATTTTTTTAAGAATTTATACATTCAAATGATGCCAAAATTATTGCCAACATAATCATTTGTAGATCATAATTCCTAAAAATTTAACACATAATCTGAACTTGGCTATAAACTCACACCTCAAAAAGGCCAAAAAAAATAGACAAAGCCAAAGCTAACAACATCACTGGCCGGTAGTCCCTGCAATTTGGGCAAAAGTTGATTATAAAACGCAAAGTCCGGACGGGTGCGCCCTCTAAGCTGAAAGCCCAAAAGCGGATGGCTAAGTGCAACTTTAATTGAAGATTTTTCCAGTCTTCTCTTGGTCTTTTTTCCCTTACTTTTTTGCAACATTAATGCGATCTTAATGCAAAAGTTTTCCTAATTACATTTTGGCATTTAGCTTGACTTGCTTATCGCAAGCCTAGCTTTTTTTTTCTGCCCCCTTTTTTTATCAAGCATATTTTTTTTTGGTATATTCGTGAGCCTGGGCCACATGGCGTATACTTCATTTGATGCCACGTTGAGCTGGCGTTTTTCCCACATTTTTGCACCCTTGGTTAGGTGCTATATAAGTAGGCCTTTCAGCTGGCAACAGGTGAGAATTCTCATTTCATTTTGGGACTAAATCAACTGTAAAAAATTCAAATGCCTTATCAGCTTAAGCTTCTGCTTCAATGGAGCGCTCAGGCCAATGATGATGGTGTGCCCACAAGTGTGCCTGTGTGTTTTCCAAGTATCTGTGTGTGTTTTCCAAGTATCTGTGTATCTGTGTGTGTGTTTTCCCAGCACTCGAGCTACATGATGATGAGCTTTTTGACTTTTGTTTGCCGTGTTGGCTTTTTGCAGAGTTTGGCGCCGAATGAATGCAAATGAATAGGAAAATGTTTAAAATTGCAATTGAAACTGTAATTGCGTTGGCCAAAAAAAGGGAAGGGGGGATATGTGTGTGCTAAAAAAAAACCTTCAGGGAATTTGCTTTTCTCGCAGCAGATTGCTGCCAGTTTGTAAAGTCGACAACGCTCTCATTTTGCGGTTAGTTTGGGCTCCTTTTTTCTCTTTTTTTTGGGGGGTTTTTCCTCGAAGTGAGGAAGAAAAGTGGTCCTCAGTGAGTCCCCTGTGTGAGCTCGAACTGGTTTTTAGATAATAAATTGATATTCCAGACGCACCTTTTGAGGTGAGCGGTAATCGAAATGCTTTTCCATTTGCTTAGTTTAATGCAAAGCGAGGGTGAGTATAAAGAGGAGCTTTGTCAGTCCTTTGGGGGACTCAAGTGAATTCCTGTGAATGGTATGGGATATGGAATAATGATGGAGATTAGATAGTAGCATGATGGAGTGCTCCAGCTCTCCAGAGCATGTGTGTATGTGTGGGAGCTAATAAATGGTAGTAGATAAACAGATTGCGGGCGGAAAATGCACCGAAAAGTGGATGAAGTTTGCAGAGATTTTATTTTTTTTTTTTGGGGAGCTGTGAAGAGGTGTGGATTTTAGGGATTCAAAAGAATAAAATATGTGTGTGGAAGGGAGAATTAAAGGGAAAAGTATTGATGTGAAATGATTGAGGTGTGATGTTGGAGAAAGGAGGGGAAAAAAGAGTAGTGACTCTTGATATTTGGTGTTTAAAAGAGACACTGGAAAATACCGTAATAATTTTTAGTTATTTTTGAGGAAGTAAAAGATATATTATATTTCTTTAAGATAAGCTTAATGAGTAATAATAAAAATTAAAAAACTGTACATTTATTTAAATAAGGATAAAAATTTCTTAAGGAAATTATCTTATAATGAAATTCTTTTCAGCTATTTTATACGTTTTAATAAATAATGTTTTATTTCGCGATAAAATAAAGATAATAGCTAAAATTTTTGTCGTAGTTTCTATTATTATTGCTTTTATTTCATATGATTTTATTATTTGTTCTTAGTTTCACAATGTTCTTTTTGATCTCGATTGTAGTGTGACCATAGTCTCATTTTTACCTAATCTTATATTGCATTGATTTGAAACAATAGAAAATGGTAAAGCTGACAAAATAGAAAATATTCTATAAAAAACTTGTATGTCTTATAAATATGTAGTTTTTTATAATCATTTAATATCTTCATTCCTGCTTAATGAATAATTAATAATTTATTTCACTATAAAATAAACATAAAAGGTAAAAATTTAAATATTACAGAAATATTTTCATATTTTTTAATATTTACATTTCCACAAACGTTTAATATATTTATACCTTCCCAGTCCGCCTAAGTAATGCTATTAAATCTTAAAAATTTTAATTTCTTCTCAGAAAAATCTATTTATAAGCTTTTAGCTTCATTTTTGAGTCAAGTAAAATATTATTTATTTTAAGGAAGTTATTTATACCTTTAAGTAAATAATATTTTACTGAACTCAAAAATTAACAGTTAATAAATAGATTTTTCCCAACTCTTTTAATTCCAAAATATATTATAATACCATAATATATCTTAATAAATATATCTTTATAAATATCTAAATTTCAACAAACATTTAATATCTCTATTCCCTAGTCCCCTTAAGGGATATAATTTTTTCCTTTACCTTTGCCATAAAACCACTTAATTCCCTACCTAGCGTAACCCCTAAACTATTATGACAATCTAATGACAGTCTCAAGTGACCAACGGACTAACTCAAAGCAATGGCAAGCACTCAGAGTGCACCCAGCGAGAGCACTTACCGAAAGACTATTACATAAAACTGCAGCAGAGAGCAGCTCAGAAATTACAATATAGCTGCGAGAAAAGCCATTCATCATCGGAGTATATGGAGTTGTCGAGAGCGAGGTGAGGAGAGGAGAGTGAGAGTGCCTTTTGGAGAAGTGCATATTAAAAGTAAAATTCGTAATGCGCCTTTATTTCTCTTTTTTCTGCCGAATCATTGCTGGGCTATGAATTTACTTTCTCGAAAGGCTAAAAGCGCTTACCCCTTTTGCGGTTAGAGCGAGAGTTCCTTGGGTTCAATTTTATTATATGTATATTTGTGGAATCCTCAAAGCAAGGCGCAGGCATTGAACCGCCAAGGATTTGCTCAAGATGTGGGTAAAAATATATTTGATTTTCATGATTTTATACGGTTTTGGAATACTCTTTTTTAGACTAGAAAAAGGATTTGAAAAGTGAAATAATATATTTTATTTTATAAAGGAAATACCATTATTTACCTTTTTAATGCTGCAATTATGGATTTATTTTTAAAAGGAATATAAATACTCTATAAATGTTAAAAGATATATTTATGGATGCTTCAAATTTCAAACAATTTAATTACATAAAAATAAAATAAATTGTTTTCCTGTCAATGCTGTAATTGTCCTTTTATTTCTTTACAGAATTTAATTTGAATTATTTTATACGATTTTGGAATACTCTTTTTTAAGCTTAGAGAAAGGTTTTGAAAAGTGAAATAATATATATTTTAATTTGAAAATTAATTGGTATACAATGCTTTACCTTTTCAATGCTGTAATTATGGATTTATTTTTGAAAGGGATATGAATACTCTATAAATGCTAAAAGATATATTTGAGGATGCTTCAAATTTGGAACAATTCAATTACATAACAATAAAATAAATTGTTTTTCTGTCAATGATTTAAATTTCCTGTAATTATTTCTAAAAAGGATTTAATTACATTATCAAATGCCAAAAAATATATTTTAAAGTAAAAAAAATTAATTGGATAATAAAAAGTGAATCGAGAAATGAATGTTTATTACTTTAAATTTATCCTTACAATGTTTGAAAAGATAAAATATGATATATTTATTTACAAAGTAATTTTATAGTATTTTGTTTTTATGTTTTATTGACTTATAAATATACTTATTCATATTTAATAAATTTATTTGAAATTAAATTTATTTACAGACTGATATGTACAATTTTAATAAGATTAGAGCATTAATCGTATTTAATTTTATTACTATATTATAGAAAGGTTAGGCACATAGCTTAAGTTATTTTATTCCTATTTTATTACACATAAAACCCATTTAAAAACCTTTACAAATTATAAAGACTTTAAATACAAAAAAAAAAAAAAATATAAAATAACCCGATAAACCCCTATAATAACCATCTTAACCTATAAGTTTCATTGGAATATCATGACACCCCCATTAAGAGTATGGACCAAAAGCGAAAGGTGCCCCAAAGCCGCGGCGCTTATTATAATGGCCAAAAGTGGGTGGAATAGCTAGGTGGCATAAAGGGGGTACCAAAATAGGGGGCAACTAAGAGGGAAATGAGGGGGGGTATTCGTACCCCAAAACAAGTTGCACGTACTTGAATGCGCCGCGAAAGGGAAAAGTCTGCTGCAGCTCCACGAGAAAAACTCACTTGAATGGAAAGCCAGCGCGAAAGAAACCCGGCTAGGAAGCTAAGGAAAAAATATAGTAAAAATAAAAAGAAAACTCAAGGAAAAACCCGCAAATAAATGTCACGAATGAAGTTTAAGGAAAGGCGAAGCAACAATTGCTTAAAAGGGGGGCAACGCCACCAAACCCTCCTCACAAAAAATAACAGTGCGGAAAATCCGCTCAGCAAAGCATAAGAAGTGCAGGGAAAAAAAATTAAGAAAAATTTCAAACCGTTGAATAAGTTTTCCCCAGGAATCGCATCTAGTGTGTGTGTGTGCCTGGAGGAAAAAGTCCCGCAGCGACTATTTGCCTGCAAATGACTTTGAAAGTGCGCATTTATTTCAATTCTTTTTCCAGAAGCGTCAAAAGCAATACCCACAGATGTCGCCTGTCCCCGGCATTCAAGATGCGTCAAAACTAATGAAGCGTTCAACTGCGAATCGGGTTTAACTATTTGATTAGTTCTATTCAAATGTACCTACCTATGTACATATATACCGATTTTTTTTTCCACAATTTTGTTATATTTCTGGGTTTGACACCTGGAGGTTTTCTAAAGGCTTTTGTTACATTTTAGTTTTGTTAGTAATTTGTCGCATTTTACATGTTGAAATATGGTGCGATTTAGATAATATTGTATCATTATTTAACTTTATTTTAATCATATTTAAAAAATGTGTTTTTAAATCATAAATAATCCAGAAATTGTATTTCTTTCATTTTTTTAAATTTATTTTTAACAGAATTAATCTTTAACGTTGATTAATTAAATAATTCTTAAATTACTGAGTAGCCATATATTTAAGGCTCTTTTAAACCAAGAAACATCTGAAAATATTAAATTGTTCGAAATTCTTGTTTTTCTTGTATTATAAACATTTTTGGTATTAGAAGTAAAGTTAGAAAATACATAGTTTTTAATTTAATGTCATGCAATTTCGATTTTTTCTTAGGTATACAATTTCTTATTTGTTTCTTTAGTTTATTTTCAACTCAAACAATCTTAAACGTGGCTTAGAAACTCTTAAAAATATTCAATTGTTTAAAATTCTTGATATTCGAATTTCAGCCAAAAGAAGTTTAATTAGAAAGTATATAATTTTCTTGTTTATAATTTAATTTCGATTTTTTTCTGAGGTATGAAATTTCATTCTTTATTTCTTTAATTTATTTTTAAATCAAACAATTTTAAATGTTGCTTAAAAAGACTCCAATTGTTAATTAAACATATATTGAAGGCTCTTGCAAACCAAGAAATATCTGAACATATTCAATTGTTAAAAATTCTTAAATATGTAAATTTCCGCTATTAGAAGTTTTGTGCAATTTAAATTTTTTTCGTATGTATGAAAATTTTATTCTATATTTTACTTAATTTATTTTTAACTTAAACAATCTTAAATGTTGCTTAAAAAGCCCCAAATTATTTGATAAACATAGGTATATTTAGAAGTCTTTCAATTCAATATATTTCCTAGATATATCTGCAAATATTCAATATAAGTAGATTATAAATTTTTCTCTCATTTCTGCTGTTCTTTTCTTCATTTATTTTTCTTCTTAAATATACTTCTATTAAATATACATTTTGAAATATAAAAAAAGCAGTAAGAAATCTAGGCAAATTCTTTTTGAAACAAGAAAAAAACCCACCGTCTAGACAACCTTATTTGCCTCGATTTTTGTTGATTTATAAATCAGAAAATCAGGAAGCTGAGGCGTCTATCAAAAAGTGCCACCATCAAATTTCCGCTTGTTGATGAAATCTGTGTTAAATCCGCTTTCTGTCCTGTTGGTTTTGGTTTCCTTTTTTGTTGCAAGTAAAAGTCAACAACAGCAACGAGAGGAGGCTAGGAAATTGGGGGGATTGTTGTTATTTCGTTGGCTGTTTCAGGTGGAATACAATTTGCTTTTGTTTGTTTGTTTGTCGTAAATAGATTTCGAATTGCATTTTCCAAGCAATTGACAAATTGTGCGGGAAATTAGCATAAATACTAAATAGATGGCAAAGGAGGAAATGGGAAAAATGGAAATCTGTATTGATTTCAACACTATTCTAAGGATTTTAAGATATTATTGTGCTTAAATTAAACTAAGGAAAGAGGAAGTAAGGTAATTATGAGGAAAATGTTGACAAATAATTGCAAATTGTTAAATATATTCACAAATATTTAATTGTTTTAATCCCATTTTGATTGGGGTTTCTTTGGCTTTGTTTTCATCATGAAAATTGAGTCCCAACTTGGCTTTATTTTCCGTCTTAATCAAGTCTCCTTCAGTAGGATACCGACATTAACTTTTCCTGTTTTCCAGCACGCCTCCAGCTCCTCCTTCCACTTAGCTGCAATCCTCGTAGTTAAACAATTAGCGCGTAAAATAAAAAAAAAAAATGTATTTATAAAAAAAAGAGGAAAAAGAAAAGCTGGTGAGGAAAACGTCTTTCAGTCACGCCACGCCAACGCGGCAAAAGGCTTGGGGCTTTGAGCTCATTATGTGAGCAGCCATGGGAAAGGAAGCGAAAAAGTAAACAAACGGAAAATCAGTGGGGAAAACAATGTAATTTTTAGTGACGAACTTAAAGTACCCTGTGGCTTTGGGGGATTATAAATATATCATAAAATTGGTGTGTTTAAAAGGGATTTTAATTTTTATTACAAAGTATTTTATTAATTTCTAACAGTATTTATAAGCATTAGTTTTTAGAATAAAGAAAAACCTAATTTAAAATTCTTTGGAATTTATTATTATATTATATTAGAGATATTTTCTTATCACTAAATATTTCACAAAATTTTTAAAAATATTTACAACTATTCTAAAATATTTTTGGAAATATTTCGGTTGTTTTATAACGTCAACAAGTATTTTTTCTACTCTATTGTTGAAGTTGATTTTTAAGAATAACAGAAAATAATATTATTATTCAACAATAAATAAAGTCTTAAATGACAAACGTATTTTTTGACTATATTATTTATAAGATTATAAAACAGACGAGTCTAAAGAGTGAGATCTTAAAATAAATAAATAAATAAATAAATAAACAAATAAAAAAATAAATAAATATATAATTAAATAAATAAATAAATAAATAAATAAATAAATAAATAAATAAATTAATGAATAAATAAATAAATAAATAAAAAATAAATAAATAAATAAATAAATAAGTAAATAAATAAATAAATAAATAAATAAATAAATAAATAAATAAATGTTATAATAATGTAAATGTTATAAATATGTCTGTGAATAACTTGTACAGAAAACATCAGCTTTATAGACTTTAAGCACTTATATTGATTAATTAATTAATATTAAATTTAGTAAAAAAGTGAAGTATTTATTAATTGAATAATAAAAAATATAAAATATTTTTTGACTACAAAAGGAAGATATTAAATTTTTACAATATTCTTCACAAACGAACCTTTTAATTTGCAACAAATCATGTTTAATGTTAAATTTTTAATTATATTAATATAAAAACAAATAATAATAATAATACCAAAATAATATTCCCCTATCAAATAACAAACCTTTTAGATAAACCACACCCCTCACCAACAGGTGTTGTTAACAGCTTTGTTATAAAACTCGCTAAGCCTTTGTGCGCTTGAAGGTATGCAACAGAAAATCGCCTTCTAATTGAAAATGCACATTCTGGCCTTTGCGTGACGCTAAATGTTCTAACCTCTAAAACAAACTATCCTAATTGCTTAATTTGCTCTGTGAAATACAGACTTAAAGCTAGGAAAGGGTTCAGTTGGCTTTTGGGAATTTCCTTTTGATTAAAATAAACAAACGGAATGAAAAATATTGATTTATTTTCATATGTTTTTCTTTAGGAAAGGTCAAAAAAAGAGAAAGGCACAAAATTCGTTTCGTAGCATAAATCAGTTTTGCTCATTCAACTGTGTGTATTTTTTCTGTGATTTTTTTTCGTGAGGTTTATGGGTCCGTATATTTTTTTAGGAGGAGGGTTGTAGACTTTTTGATCAATTTGCCATTAAATAAATAATAAGCAATGTTCTCGGAAATCCCTTGGAGTTGATGCGAAAAGAGTTATTCCATTTCAAATTAAAAAGTTCACTTGTTTTTTCTTATTTACTTTGGTTTTTTCTGGAGGAGTATAGATTTCAGTTATTAAAAGAGGGAAGAGAAATAATTTGTGGCGGAAATTCATGAACATGTCATCAAAAATGTATAGCTCTTTTTTACCGGATTTTTTGGGATATATTTCCAATGGATTTGGTATAAGATTATTCATGAATGGAATGGTGCATATAAGCTATGAAATAAAACAGAAACTTTGATATTAATAGTACTATAAAAATGATAAAATTAAGGAGATTAAGGGAAAAGAGACAATATAAAAGATGAAAAGGTCAAATATGCTAGAATAAATATTGGCTTTGCAGTTTCTTTAATTTGAAAATTAAATTTAAGTTTAAAATTACCTAGAAAAATTCGTCTTTATTTTTTGTTGGTTTTAAAACTCACCCATTATTTTACCTTTTCTTGTTTTAAAAGTCAAAAGTATTTATAATTAAATTAATTAAAAAATAATCTTTTAAAAACAAATTTCCTTAGAAAGATACATGGCATCTTTATTTCCCTGTTTTCAATAATCGAGAATTCTGTAATTTTTTCTCACAAATTTTATTTCAGGAAGCCTATCAATATATGTTTTTTTTTGAGCAATTTTAAAAGTTTTTTCTGAAGCTTAAAAAAATCTATTGAGAAATCTCTTTGATGTAGTTTTTTCTCCCCCCGCAGTTTCCCAGTTAATTACTTCAGCCAGGAAAAAAATTGCATTTATTTTGGGTTCTTTAATAAGTCATTAAACTTTTTTACCCAATATTTAATTAAAACTAAAAAAAGTGCACTTTCCTTTGGTTATTTTTTCAACGTAGAAAAATTTGATTTAATTTTCTAACCTTGAACAATTTGAATTCAAAGTCAAGTTGGTTCCAATAGAAGACAAGGAAATTTCAAAAATTGTCAGCTCCCTTTCCATGGTTTTATCTTTTAAACCTAATAAATAATTACCCATAAAACTATCTTATATATTTCCTTAGCTTTTATTTAAGTTAATTAATTTGAGTTAATAGACTGTAAACAAGTTTTGTTAAAATATTTACCCTTGAAATATAAACTTGACCCTTTTTCTTTTTCCCCGTTTATTAACTGGTCAAATGTTTTCATACATTTTCATATAAAATCACGTAAATTCTTGTGAATTTAAGCACGCTTTTTGCTGCCCCCGGGTTACAAAGAGGGGGGAGGAAGGGGTGGTTAGAAGATGGAAAATGGGGAAAAAGGGGGTTTTTGTTGGAATTCCTCGCTAAAAGCAGCCTGCAGCTGGCGCCATCTATCGTAATGCCTTTGCTGCTCCGACTGCCAACTAAATGTCAGTTTGGAGTAACCTCTTTCTCCCCCCTCCCCCCCTCTGCCCACTTTTCCTTCTTCTTCTCGTGGAACCCCCCCTTTCCCTGATGCCACGCCCATGTGCTTGTACATGCATTTCAGCTTAGGGGCAGCATCCAGTGGCAGAAGGAAAATGGAAGGATGAAAACTGAAGGCACGCAGTTTTCCAATGCATTTTCATTGTTAAGCAAACATTTTATGCTACTACTGCTATTAGTGACACTCGTTAGCATGTTGCCACACCACCATCCTCCTCCCCCTTGTCCCTCCCCTTGCCCCATTGTGCAAATATTTTGCTTACAATATAACCCACGTTTACTCGACATGCATATGCATATTTTCCGAGCATTAATTTGATGCGAAGAAGCGTCGAGCGAAAAATGTCACCACGTTTGTCACGGAAAGCGTCCGAGAAAATGCCGGGAAAAGCGTTGTGCCAGTGGCCTGCGCTAAAATTTTCCGTTGAATTTTTAATGCAAACTACAAAACAAAGGGGAACTGCAGGGGGGAATGAGCGTGAAAATTGTGCGGCTAAACTTGTGGTTAATTTGGACTACAAATTGTTATTTAAGTTGTTTAAATGTATGTAAAAGTTTTATTAGTTAAAAAGTTATATTAATTAATAAAAGAGTAAAATTTGTAAATAATTTTCAACAACTTTTTGTACATATTTCCTTTTTTACGTTTATAGTTTGCAACTTGAATTGGTTTTAGTTTTGGTTTCATTTTCAGTAAAAGTAGACTTAAAACTTTTATGTAACAGTTTTTTTCAGAAAGCTGACTACCAAATTTAATTTGATTTAAAAATATGTAAATAAAATATGCTTATTAGTTTTTTTATTTAAAAAATGATTTAAATGCAAAATTTTTAATGATTTATGCTAATCAGCTCTTTTTTATTTAATAAATTCAACTGCTAATTTCCTTTATTAGAACAAATTTTAATGAAATATGCAAATCAGTTTTTTCTATTTAATAAATTAGTTGAATGCCAATTTCCATTGCTAGAAAATATTTAAATGATTTATGCTAATCAGCTTTTTTTTCTTTTTAATAATTAGTTAACTGCAAATTTCCATTGTTAAAGCATAAACATTAATTGAAACTAATGGCTTTCAAGTTCATTTTCATTTTCATTATTGAAAAACAATAAGCTTTTTTCCTACTTAATTTCAATTAGGACATCATTAACAAACTATAAATCTGTAAATTGCAGTCCACATTAAATCCTTTCTATCGGCCACAGAAAAACTTTACCAGCTTGACAATCATTTCGAGTTCCATCGTAAATTGGCCACTTATATACTTATGTGGACAATACAAAAAAAAAAGAAAAAAAAGAATAAAGAAAATGTGTATGGAAAATGTCAGCGGAAAACTTTGCGCAGTTTGCATGGGAAACTAACATAGACGAAATGAATTTCTGTAATTCCCATATTTATAGGTATTTCACTTTCCGCAAAACCCTTGTTATTGCGCGCCTGCATTTCCACTGATTTGAAGATTTAAAAAGTTTTCCTTCTCTTATTTGGTTGCAAAAACTTTATTCGGGAAATTGGGACAAAACTCGAAGGGGCCAAGGTCGTGGGCAGAGCTTATGGGTATTTTTTCCTTATTCCCTTTTTTTTTGGGTTCACCTTGAAGCATTTAAGTCGCTTAAGGTTTTTGACCGGACATTTAACTTTGTTACCTTTCCTTTCTTTCCACCTGAACTTATTGAATTGATTTTGTATGGTGCTTCTGCCATTTTTGCTAACAAATTCAAATCATTGTATGTTAAGGCGATTTCAGGGGTTTATTTGGTGTTTTTATTGAGTGAGTGTCCTGTTTTTTCTGTGTTGTGATTTTTAAGCGTCTTAAAATTCAAGAATTTTGCTGTTAAATTGAGCAGAAAATGGACATGGCTTTCTTGATTTATCTTTCCTTTTAAATTTGTGAGTTTTCTATTAAGAACAATGCAAAGTCATTAGCTTTTCTGTGTTTACAAAAATAGACAACCAATTCCCATATTTTATGTTGCCCGCTTTTGGGCGCCAGAAATATAGTTCAAGCATATCAAGTATACGACATGTGGCTGGCCTGTCAAACTGTCGGAAAGTTTGTTTAAATAATTAAAAACTTGTATTGTTTCTTGTTTCTGATTTATGCTAGAAAATACGCCAATTATTTTGCCTTTCTGAATAGAAAATAAATAGAAAAAAATTTTGCTATCAATTTTCTCTGTTATTAAATGATTGAAAAATGGGATTAGCTTTTAATTAAAATTAATGTCAAATATTATTGCAGTTTTAGAGAATAATTGAGATCGTTATTGTTAATGCCAAAATATCATTGGATTTTACCAAAAACAATTATATTTTCTGTGCTGTTTATAACTTTTAATACAATCGTTTCAATCTCTGCGGCTCGCAGATAATGCACTTTGACCTTTGCATTCCAATTGCACATAAATCACAAGAGGCAACAACAGCAATAGCAATAACAATAACAACAAAATAAATACGTTTTTATAGCATTTTGCTTGTTGCTCTTGTGGACTTTTGGCATTTTTACACACCATGATGGAGGCATGTAATTTAACAGCATTTATTTTTTTCATTCGCCTTATTTTTGTTATTGATTATTACCGCCCGCAAAAATATTATATTTATTACAATGATTTTTCCAGCATTTCATTTTTTTCTGTCTTGATTTTTATGTTTGCAAATGTGGGCAAATTATCGGTTACGAGAAAGCTGAATATTGGATATTTTTATGCGCTTAAATTATATGAAATTAATCACAATCAAATGAATTTCCAATTGAATTGAGTTGAGTGCCTCAAATGACTGGCATTAATGGTGATAATATCGGATTTAAATCTTTTCTGCCGCTCAAAAGTGTTTTCAACTTAAAGATTTATCATGAAAAGCCTTCTGCTAAAATAATAAATCTTGGCCAAGAGGTTCAAGGCTGTTCGTTGACAGCTCTTAGCCGCAGACAAGCCCCTGGCTTACACCTCACTGCACTAACCAGCCGGGTTATATATATATATATATATATATGTTACCCAGCAGACCCACATAACTCATCTCATTCACACTAAATCTGAGGTCAGAAGCCCATCATCTCGGGTTGCTCCTGTCTGCCTGGCTGCCTGACTGCCTCCATCCCATCGCTTCACTTAGAACCTCTGCAAATACATCATAAATACATAATAAACTGGCTTGACTCTGCCACCTGTGTACTGGGAAAAATAGTATATAAATTACAGATTGTTTATATAATAATTTAAAGTAATAAAGTAAACAATATGTAAAATTAAATATTAATTTTTAAAAGGTTAATAAACCTTTTCTTAAAATGAAGACTGAGATTGGAGTTCTAAGACTAAGCTTGATCAAGATAGATTAATTTTAAACATTTCTTTAAGTTAAAACTGAGCCAGGAATATTTTTTAAATACTTAGCAACTATTTACAAATATTTATTAAGTAAATAAATACTTCCTTTTTTTATTTACTAAGTATTTAATAAGTAAGGATTTATATACTTATGTAAGTAAATAAAAACGTACTTATTTATTTTAATAAGTAAACATTTATTAAGTAAGTTTTTAAATATCTAATTAATATATTTTATTTTATTTACTAAGTATTTAATAAGGATGGATTTATTTACTTAAGTAAGTAAAGAATAACGTACTTATTTATTTTAATAAGTAAGTCTTTATTAACTAAGTATTTATTTACTTTATAAGTATTTTGTTTCAAAAACTTGAAATATTTTTTTTTTTAACATTTATAATTTTTCTCAATGAAAACATTGACTTTGCTCTTCAATACCAACAATTTTAGGTAATTTCTGAAAAATATTAATCTGTAAAAAGGTTGACATTTATTTTTTCGAGTCTACGTAAGAGTTATGCTAATTTACCAGAGAAGGAATTAAAAAAAAGGAAAGATTTTAATTAGCTTAAAATCCTTTTAATTGATATTCATTATTGCCTGTATTTTTTTTTTCTAAATTATATTTTTTATTTAAATTCTTAAAGATCTTCTCACTGTGTATCTAGCGGCATTCTCGCACCTCTTTTCTTTCACCTCATCCTGCCCTTTTTTTTACTTAATTTTTTAGCCGTGAATGGCTCAGCTTTTCTGATTTTTTTTAACGGGACTTCATTAGCTGACGGCCACGCCCCGCCTCTGGCTTTAGCAGTTTTTTTTCTTTTTTTTTGGGCTGCCTGCATTTTAGATCATTGCCTTTGGAAAACCTCATCCTCATTCCTGCCACGCCCTTCGCAGCCGCCACCTTTTTTTTATCCGGCGCTTTTTGCCTTTTGGCGGTTTCTGTGTGTGTGTGTCTTTGTGTGTGTTTTGTGTGTGTGCTCTTTTTGGGGGCTTTAAATTATAAAGTGTTAATGGCGCTTTAATAAACCGCTAATTTGCTGGTAATCTGACCCCAGCTTTGTGTGTGTGTGTGTGTGTGTGTGTGTGCTTGCATGCACAAATACTCGGATAAGTATAGGAAAATCTTCTTGTCTCTGTGTGTGTGTGTTTGTGTGGTTGTGCGCCAGTGTTGGTTAACGAACTTTGTGCGCCATAAATCGCTAAAAGCTTTTCCCCTTCCGGCTTCCTATCAGGATATCTTTACTAACCCACACACATAGTGGTGGCTATAGCTGGGATTTAATTTTTGTAATTTGTACCTAAAGGTACAATTAAAATGAAATTTTTTGTGATTTCGGATTAAAATAATGGTTTTAGGGCTAATATTAACAGAATGTTCGAAATTTGAATCATTATTGATTGTTTATTGTTTACTATTGTTTAATCATCTAAAATAGTTAAAATATGTTACCTATTTTAGGTACATTTAAAAATAAATAATTTTGTGACTATATTTTCAAACATGGTATTTATTTTAATATTAATACATCCTAAATCCTAATACAATTTTTAAAATTAAGGCTTTGAGCTATAAATTATATTGTAAGTTTGTAATCAACATTAATTAATTTATGTCCGTTCTTTAGGTACATTTAAAAATTAATATATTTGTGACTATATTTTCAAACATGGAATTTATTATAATTATAAGATCCTATAACCCAACAAAAATTTGGAAATAAAGGCTTTTAGCTTTTAATTGTATTGTAAGTTTGTTTAATCAACATTGTTTTATTTTGTGTCCCTTCTTTAGGTACAATTTAATATAAATATTTGTATAAATATTCTGAATATATTTTGTATTTTATTATGATGTCAATCGAACATAGAAAATAGGCCTTAATTGAATGACAAACCTTTAAAGATAAATATTAAAAAATAGCTACGTACCGTATTTGTTTTTTAACTTGTACCTTAATTGAAAAAACTACCTTTCTCTGCTCTCGGTCAAAACAAACATAAACCAAAATCCGCTCCTTTCATTAAATTCAATTCATTTTGGATGGGCGTGTCTGCACAATTGTTGCATTTTACCTTTTGGGGGGGAGAGTGGAAGGGTTAAGAGTATTATTAACATTGTTCTGCTGCTGTTGCTTTAATTATTGCACAGCCTTTACTTAATTGACTTTAATTTTGTGTTGAGCTTCGCATATTGTGGGATTTAAATTCACTCACTTTATGGCCAGTTTTCGGGGTTTGGGGCCCCAAAGCAGCTCGAGGCTATTTAAAAAGGCCAATTTACTGCTTTGGCGTGGCCAAATGTTGATTACAGTTTGAGACTCACTGCAGCACAGCTTAAACTGAACTGTAATTGCATTACAAGCTTCTATGATTACAGTTTTAGCTGCACCAAGATCCTGGTGAACTTTGTCGATTAATTGTTGGAAATTTGAGCAATAATTGGAAGCTAAATGGAGAAGATGTGTTGAGTTTAAGTTAAATGTTAAGTACTAGAGAGATATTTGAGATTTGGAAGGTTTTAATTAATTTATTACTATTGGAATTTCTAACAGAAAAGAGTGTTGCTAAAAAAAGTAGAAATATTTAATTTATACAAAGTAATATTATGAAGAGTTATAAGTTGTTTATGAATTTAATTTATTGTAAAGAAAGAATTTTTAGGTAGAAATATGACGATATTATTTCCGGCTAAAAAGCAGACTATATTTAATATACTTTTACCTTAATAATTACTTTAAACAAAGTAATAAGTTTATAGTAAAAGGTGTTTATTTCCTGAAAGCAAAAAAAAAAACAAAATTAATATTTCTATAATTAGAAGTCCATTAAGTTACAACTCAAACTCGGTTTCCTAGGGACCAGCAATTATTTATTTCACAAAAGACTTGTGAACAAATTTAAGTCGGGACTTTATAGTTGAAAATTACTTTTAGCAACCTGCGTTCCAACGTTCCACCGTCCCGACGGTCATCATAATTTTAATTAAAACGTCTAATTGAGACTCAAACACGTAAAAATGTCGTTATTAATGCAATTAAATATTTTTCGTTGCTCGTCGCCTGAAAGCGTCTTAAAGCGTTGAGCAATTAATTGGGCATTAAATTTATTAAATATATATGTGTTTCGAAAAAAAGCAACTTTTGAATAACTTCATTGGCGCTGCCATTTTGCCCTATAATTAATTTTAATTACTTTCTTTTCCCTGCGACGAAGCTTTGACGGCACTTTCTGGCTGAACACTTTGACACATTGGCCAGGGGGGAGGGAGGGGGGGTATGGAAAATTGAGGCAGCTGGAAATCTCATTTTCGCTGGTAAAGTTTTTATTTTTTTTTGAGCTCGGCAAATACCTTGACACACTTTTCGTAGTGAAAATGTATTGAAGAAACTTGAGCTTTTCCTAGGGGGAGAGCAGGGAAAGGAAGTTTATTATCTAGACTTTAGATTTTCAAGAAAAACTTGCAGGCCAAGGATCGATTTTCATGAAAAAATAAAATCAATTTCACATTTTATACTAATTATTCCTGAGAGATGAAGCAAAGTTTGGATATTTAGCTTTTTATTATAAAGATACTTTGATTGAAGAGATTTTTAATAAGCATATTTACACTTTTACATAGATTATCTTGTCTTTTTAGATCCTTTTTAGATCGAAAATAATTGTGCTTAGTGAAATATTTATTACAAATAATATCTGGTTAACTGTTGTCTGTTATAATTAATTTTTAACAGCTAATTTTTCAATAATTTTTAAGCACATTTCAAACTGCAAAAGTTAGCTTCCTTTCTAGTTTTACCTTTAAGTAAATAACTCATGACAGTAACTTGCTAACACATTATTCTCTGCACTGATTTAAGTCTAAAATGTCAACCAAAAGTAACTAAAGAAAACCTCCTTTAATCTTTAAGATTTCTCAACAACATTTCATGTCCCTTTCCCTGCATGTGTCTAAATGTCAAAAAGGAAAATTTTTAATACAGCTGAGCGGTGGATAAGCCACCGCCAGAAAAAACACCTAGGACTTAAATTCCACCAAGTCCTTGCCTGTCCTTCAGTGGATTCCTGGCTGGGTGGCTGGCTTTTTGTTGAGGGAAGATTCCACATCAACATGGTCGTCGTCATCCTTGTGGCGTGCCAGCATGCAATTTGCAAGGGACAAGCTACAGAAAACTGCACTAGACAAAAGGCAGTGCAGAGCTGCACGTCCGATTCATTTCACACCAACACACCCACACACCTGTACACCTGAGAACGCCCCCACCTTAACACCGCCCCCTCATACCTTTGGAGCATTCTTCGTTTTGTCATGCCATTTTGCCATTTCCGTAGCAAAACAAAAGTCAACTAAATCTCTTGTCACTGCGCTTCCTCCTGGAGGCTTTTGGTCAGGTCACTGGGAAAAACGTGGAAAAAGTGGAAAAAGGGGCACAGTGAAAAGTCCCAGGAGTGCTAAAAAATATACCTTTGCCGAGTTTTCTACAGAGGAAGAAAGGAAAATTACAAAAAAATAAGGAAAGGTTTAAAGTTTCTAAGTTAAAATTGCAAACCTATCTTTAAAGTTCAATAAAAAGTCTCTTTGTTTCTGAGTTTTAGATAATTATTGAGTAATTTTAGATATTCAGGTTTTATATATTATTAAATTCAAATTATTTTATTTTTGGTAATATTTTCTCTCTGTTTTTGAGAAGTTATAAACTTTTTTCCAACAGCCTAGTTGATGGCTGTGGAGGAAGGGTTTGCCCGAAGAGCTCAAGGTATTTCGGCAACGACAATAAAAAAATTCTAAAAATAAAGCTTCACCTTGTCGACTTTAACTTAATCTCGAAAAAGGGGCAAATTTATATAGTACCTATATATCTGTATATATATATAGCTGAAAGGAGCAGGAGAAGTCAAGTTGAATGCAACTAATTGAGAGGCGAGGCAACGTTTGACATTTCATTGAGGGCAATACATCATCGTTTTGGGAACAGATGCTCCAGCTTGGTTATTAAAGGAGACAAGTGACAGATTCTATATACAAACTGTAGGTTAAGATACTCTATAAACTCTATACTAAAAGATAAAGATACAAAAATCTAAAAGATAAGCTTTGCTATATAATCTTATTTATTTTTGTAAATTAGTTTCTTAAAGAAAGCTTCTTTGTCAAATAATTTTTATTACTTTTTCCAGGCTTTCTAAGCTTCAATTTTGTATAGTTTTAAAATTAAGGTAATTTTTTATTAAAACATCTTATTTATTGAGTCTAATAATATCTATAAATTACCCAAATACATAACTTTACTCTAACCATACAAGAAACCGGACGCAGAGTATCTTTAGAAGCTGTCACTAAGCTGATAAGTGGCACAAAATGGCATCTGGCATTGACATGTATGGATATGCCATCGTCCTCGCTGCTTTCTGCTCGTCTGTTAACGAGCTTACAAGGACCTTCCTTGGAGAGAGCTGAGCCAAGGAGCAGAGGCGAAACGCATCCCCAAGACGAAGACATGTCCTGTACGTGACATACACTTCTTTAGTTTAATATAAAGCCCGCATTCGCATGCTGCGAGTTACAAATAACTATGGAGAATGTACAAATGTTGTCAGCATTATATAGCAGATATGACATATATCTAAAGAGGATGCCGAGTTTATTTAAATTTATTTATTTTAAGATTTATGAAGAGAAGAAAAAAGAGAAAAATGAAAGAGAGAACCAGAGAAAAAATTAACCTAAAATAGTAATTTGGAAAATGTATATTTAAGCTTTGATGTTTTAGAAATATTTCTATAATTTTCTTATATATTTTTCTGACTGCACTTATATATCTACTATATATTGGCCTCATTTATGTACCAGTTTATGTATTTTCCTTACTTTAGTCGCGAAAAATGCATTATATGTTCTAAACTCAAGCTTGCAGCAAAGGGAGGAGACTTTTCTTGATTATTTTTCTCAAAATTAAAAGCCATTGCCATCAATACCATATTTTACCATAATTTCTGTAGTGCACTTGGCCAACTTAGCTCCGTTTTTTGTGTCTCACAACAATTGCCCTGCGAGTGCATTAAAATGCGGAAAGAGAAAACGGTACGGATTTGCATCTTACGGATTTATCTCTTTCAATCAGCCGCCGCCTCCACCTGAGTTTTTCCTTGAGTTTCAAGAGAGTTTCAGTGAGTTTCTGTGGCTGCCACAACGTTGCCCTGTCATCGTTGTTGTCGTGCTTAGGCAGCTATCATAAATTGTTGCTTAAATTGCATATCATACGATGACATCAAATGACAACGCTGCGGCCTGCGCCATCCTCCTTCGTTTTCTTGCGTTTCTCTTCATCTTTTCAGCGGCACAACATCCATCAAGATTCGGTTTTTTTTTTTTAAGTTTTTTATGAGGTTTTTTGTTACTTTTATTTTTTTTTATTTTTGTGGCCAACCCAGAGATTTTAACAGTCACCGAGTCTTGGGTGAAGTTTGTCGGGCTGAAAGCAGGTGACGCATTTTGGAGATTGAAATGGGTTTGGGAGATAATTGTTGAGATAGTTAAAAAAAAAGCTCCTGTTGTAATGTAAATAATAATTTATAATGTATATGCGAATATTAAATACTATTTTAATGAATAAATGAACTGCCACTATGTTTATAAATTTTTTATCAAAAAATGTAGATTCTAACTTAGAATTTTCCAAAGGTTAACGATTTAGCCTCAAGTTTGTATGAATTTCTTTTTAAATTATTAAAATTATATTTAAAATGTATGAATTATTTATAAATGAATTTTCAAGATATTTAATAAAGAACCTGTTGTTGAAAAATTTTAATTTAATAATGTGTAAATATTAAAAATTAATTTAATTAATTACTGGAACAATAAAGACTGGCATAATTTTTATGCATTTTTGATAGCAAATTTATGTTTTTACTTTTAATTTTTAAAAGTAAACGATTAAGTCTCAAGTATGCAAGAATTTCTTTCTAAAATATTAAAAATATATTTAAAATTAAAGAATTACTTTTTTTTTGATATTTAATAATGTGAATATTAAACATTAATATTGGAAATTACCGAAATATAAACACTGAAATTATTTTTATGAATTTTTAATAGCATTAAATTTGAACTTTTAGTTATCAAAGGTAAACGATCAAGACTAAAGTCTGTAAGAATTTCTTTCTAAAATATTAAAAAATATATTTAAAAGTAAAGAATTACTAATTAATTAATTGCTAATTTAAAAACTATATGTGAATATTGAATATTATTTTATGAAATTACCAAAACACTGACATTGTCTTTATACATATTTTTTAGCAAATTTAGGTTTTTACTTTTAGTTTTTTTTTAAGTTAACATTGAAGCCTCAAGTCTGCAAGAATGTCTTTCTAAAATATTAAAAATATATATTTAAAATTAAATTAATTCCTAATACAACTTAACTAAGGACTCAAAACCTCATTCGTACTGACTTTAAAGTACAATAAAATTCCTTCTCTTATGAATAGAAGCTTCATAATTCGCCAGGCGCCTCAATCTGTGGGTGTGCAGCAAAAATTGATTGTCAGTCAGTTGGTTGGTTTGTCAGGTTTGTGGGTTGTTTTGTTGTTTTGCCACTCCGATGCGGGCTGTCACCTCATCATCATCATCATCATCATCATCATTATGGGGTTGATTATGATCATGGGGCAAACGTAAATGTAATTAACATGTCAAAGTGCTGACAAACTTCAAGCCTTTTGTGCAGTTTCTTCAATTGCGGTTTCTGCCTTGTCTGCTTCTCCTTTAGTTGTTTTATTTTTTTTTTTTTGCTTTAGCTTTTGCTTTTATTTTGTGTGTGTTTTCGGAAAATGTGTCAAGGCAGAGAGATCAGACAAGAGTTGAACTCTCCAAGAATAATACTGGCCGCAATCAAAGGCAGAGAAACGTCAAAGGTCTTGGCCTTTTTGGCCCATTGAATGGAATGGAGTTCAGCCCACGCCTTTTGCTTTATTATGGTTTATGTCTCTTTTTTCAGCCTGCCTGCGTTTTTCCGAGATTTTTTTGCAGAGTTTTTCCCCTTTATTTATGACAAAGGTCCATGGCGAGGGGGAGAGGTCGCGATTGCCAGCAGCTTCGGCACTTCGTTTAATGACTTTTCATTAGCACGCAAATTGATTGCGGTAGCTCGAATAATTTATTTACCTCCACATACCCATTTCGAAATAACCTTTACATTTACACTTTTTTTTTCAATTTAACAGCAACAGCAAAAAAAAGGGTTCGACTTTATGGCGAACGATTTTTCAATTTTTAACGACAGTTTCGCGACCATCGCGACTTTAAGGGGCCATCAAATTTTTTTTTGGGTAATTCATTAACGCCGACAAGGAATGAAATTAAAATTCACTTTCGACTTTTGTTTGGTTTTTATTGTTAAGTCAAGCAATTTGAGTGAAATTACATATTTCCCGGAGGTCAAATATCGAGCTGAAGGAAGTCCTTTCTGTAGGAAGTCTGTCAATGCATTGGAGCCAGGTTATAGCATTTTTAAACTCAAAAAATGAATAAAAAATTACTGAATAAAGGTTTTTGAATTTTTGTAAAATTTAAAATTAAATTTATTCCCAATTTAGCGGACGATAGAGGCTTGTATTTATGTTTGTATTATCGATTGATTATATTCGATAGTTTTTTAACCTTACTGTAATTATAGTATTTACTTTACAATATTGACAAATTCTTGAAAATGTTTTTGAACTGTTAATTATATGAAATTAAATTTGCTTTATCATTTAATTAAGTAAACTAACAGTTCCAAAAAGTTTCCCCTTTTTAATATACATTGAAGAGAATGTTTTTGTATTTTCCAGTATTTTTATTATTATAAATTATTGATTTCTTAAAATTAAAGTTGAAAATGAACTTTGCTTATTGTATTTTTTTTCATATTTTCCAGTATTATTATTATTGTAAATTAATAAATTCTAAAAATGACAGTTGAAAATGAACTTTGCTTAATGATTAATTTATTAAAATAAATAATATTTAAAAATATTAAAAAATACAGATATTCCCAATAAAATCAAAAGATTCGAAATTAAATGTAATTACAAATTAATAATTAAATCCCACTTTGTAGGGAATTCGATAAATTTTATAACCGAATAATTCGAAAATCCCCCAAAGGTTCTCTTCTAAGCCATTGCTCTTATACCACTCCACGCTCGCTCTTATACTGTTTCGTATAAATATGCTCTGCTACAGGTTGGCGCAGCTTCTAACTGGAAATGCGATCGCACAGATACACAGATACAAATGCAAGGCAAGTGCGATGACGTCGGCCGCGCTGCTTTATGGGTTTCTGAACTCGCGACAGAGAACAAACTAGTGGAACAGAGAGAGAGAGAGAGAGGGAGAGTGTATGAGATACAAGAGAGACTTCTTTTTTGTTCGCTTTGCTGTTCCAATTGAAAACTGGAATTGGTTTCACTGGAAGCATTGGTATGCGATTTTCGGAATCACGGAATGGTCAATGGAAGCCAAGAAGTACAACAAGTCCTAATAATTGAGCACTTGATCAGCGGAGAGTGTGAGAAAGAGAGAGAGAGAGAGAGAGAGGGAGGCAAGGAGAAAGAGAATGAAAGAGGGAGAAAAAGTGAGAAAATAAGTGAAAGAAGAGAGCGAGCTCAGCAATACAGACCTTAAAAATAGATATAATCATTTTTTTTAACTGAGATTTACAGTATTGAATTAACTTTTAAATTTTTCAATCAAAGAAAACCCAAATACATTCTAAAATAACATACTTTTCCCTGAAATACCTTAAGACTTGTCTTAAAGAAAGAAAAATTAATATTAAAAAAAATTAAGGGACAAGGAAGCTGCATCTAAGGTAATGCCTCTTTAGTGGCTCTTGATTTTGTATCAAAGCAAGCTGAGCAGTCAACAAGTCAATATACGGATACAGATATATTTCACACTCGCACACGCAGAGATACGGATACAGATGCACACTTACTTAGATACATTTGTTATTGCTGCAGTTGTTGTTGTTGTTGGCAAACAAAGAAATCAATGCACACAGAAGAGTGCTAAAAGACAAGCACAACGAAACACGAAGAAGCGGAAGAAAAACCCCAAAGAGGTGGGAAGAAAAAGAGAAGAGTCTCCCCTTGCCACCCATAAAAAAAAATAAGAAACAAAAACAAAAACAAGAAGAGAACCTTAACAGAGCGAAGTTTTAATACTCTTCGCTCTCTTGCTTGTAGTTCTTGAGAGTGTGAGTGTATTTTGAGAGCGATTTATGTGATTAATATTTTATTGCATACTTTTTAACACCTTAGAAAGAGATTTCAAATCTACGTAGTTTTTTTTTAACTATTTAAATTGCTTAGGTTAACATTTACTTTTCAGGTCGAGTATTTATAACTTCCTTAACTTTTAACAAACTTTAAACTCAAATAATAAAACCTTTTAAAAGAGTATATTAAAAAAAAACCAACAAACCTACAAAAAACCTCACTAGTGTGTGTGAACAAGTAATGAAAGCAAAGCACTGGAAAAATAATGATTAAGTCTCGGAAAATACAAGTATCTCTGTGTGTGTGTGTGTGTTAGTGTGCATGGAAAAGAAAAATTAGTCGATGAGGAAAAATCTGCTTGGAAAAGAAAAACGCGTCGCCTTGACGTGTGCACAGAAGACGATATGAGAGAAGCGGGCGAAAAAGGGGGAGGAAGTTGAGAGCTTAGAGCGAGTCGGATAAAATTGGAAAAACTCGATTTATGAGTTTCAATGCAGTTTCCTCTTTTCCTCTTCTCCTTTTCCATGCCCCCCCCCCTCACATGTCTTTGAGAGTGTGTGCGAGTTGTCTTGAAGTTGTGACTGCATACCAAAAGTTAGTTGTCTGCCATTTATTTTGGTGAAAAGATAGTGACAGATATTGGAGGAGATGGGTGTCATAAGTTATATTAATAATATATATTTATTTATAGAATTTATTACTTGAAAACAATATTTCAACGTTGGGTTTTTAGATTGCAAAAATAGCCTGAAGAATAGCTTATTAATAAATGCATCGATATTACTTTTCTTATATTATATATCGATAAAACAGCCTGCACAAGAGTTTGTTTTGTAATAAATTAATCAATATTACTTACTTATATTATTTATCGATAAGATAAATATTATACTTATGTAATAAATTGATCGATATTAATGATAAAACAGCCTCAAGAATAGTTACTTTTATTGGTAAATTGATCAATATTACTTAATATTTATCAAAAAAATCATGAAGAACGGTTACTTTTGTAATATATTTATCGATATTACGTAGCTTATATTATTTATCGATAAAACATTCTGAAGAATAGTTGCTTTTGTAATAAATTAATTAATATTTCTTATCTTTTATAATTTATTGATAAGAAAAGCTTGAAGAATATTAACTTTTCTAATGAAATGTTTAGCAGTTTGATTTTGTTTCGTTTCAAACTATTTTTAAAGTATTTGAAATGTTTGTTCGGCTTTTGCCTTGGCTTCCTTCTTCACCGTTTGGCGGCCATAAATTTTATTTTGCCAAAACTTTAAATTTCTGGCAAGCCAATCGAACAGCAAACATCAAACAAACGTCAAGAGGCGAAGATGGAGAACAGGCTTGCAGTGGATGGAAAATATATTGCATATGTATCTCTGTGCGAATGCTTCAAGTTTTGTGCAATATTTGAGAGTATATCCTGTATTTAACGTTTTTTTTTTTTGAAAAAATAAAAATTAACTTGATTACCATAAAATTGAGAGAAATATTCCTCAATTTTATGGTCTGTGCTTAAATGGCAATCCATAAAAAATCACTTTTAATAAATTTTGTCATAAAAATCGCATTCTCCTCACCTTTCATCAATAAATGCATGAAAATATGGGAAGAAGAACAAAAAATTGTTATGGTAAACGCATAAATCTCTAGTTCAGACGCGGTGAACAATAAAAATAAATCGCAGACGATAGACAAAGAGGAAGTACTAGAAAAAAAAACAAATACAAGTCTAGAGCTGAGGTGTAAAATAAAGGACAACAAAATTGGCAAAAATAATGCAAAATGGAAAATAAAACAAGGTGAAAGGGAGGCAAGTTTAGTTGCAACTGTTGCACACCTTGCTTTGATTTGGGCTCTAAAAAAAAAACATTTTATAGAGGAGTTCTTTAAAAACCAAAATAACAAATGAATTTTAGTGTCTTCTGTTTTGTATAATAATTAAGATAGTATAAAATATTATCAATAATTAAAGCCAATTATTAGCTTTTGTAAAAAAGAGTGGAAAATATTAATTTATTTCAATATTAAATATAAAAAAAATATATTTAAATTTATTTAATAATATTTATAATATTTTGTACTGTCTTAATTTTTTATACAAAAGACACTAAATCCTTTGGTATTAAAATTTCATATCTATAAAATGTTATTATTAAAATATATTTAAAAATCTGTAACTTAGAATTTTGTATTTGTTGATATCTAAAGAGAATTTTTTTAATTAAAGGCGATTGATTTCTTATAGTTATAATATAATTTCTATAACATAAAATATTATAGATATTATTACAAATAAGATTACAAATAAGTTCTCTTACAAATAATTTCCATTAAAAAAAAGTGCTAGAAATATCCTCAACATTTTTCTATTCCCCGTGGAAACGCATAACTGAAGATGCAAACGTAGCAATCAATAAAAATAGTTCAAACTTCAAAGAAATGGATTGAGATGCAGATATATATAATGTGGCATATATGCACGTGAATCGACTGACAGCTCCAGACAGAGACAAAGACAGGTAGAGGGAGAGGGAGCGGGAGAGAGAGAGGGCGAGACAAAGGAAACTTTTCAATAGCTTGCGAAACGAGCGAGAAACGTGAGCTAAGCCGAGAAAAAGATGCAATTTGCAGTGGCTGCCTTATGCATACTCACACACACACAAATACACACACATGCAAAGCATAGTATCTGTGTGTGGGTCACCAACTTCTACCTATAAAGTGCAAACCTACAAGATGCAACAGCGGCAAACGGATGGATGGATGGATGCCGCTGCCGTAAAGAAGATGCTGCTAGAACGCGACCCCCTTTCCCATACATGGCTTCCATTGCCTATCGTTCACTGAGAGAAAATGGGGGGAACTGTAAAAATATTAATTTAAAAAACTACTATAAAAATTATTAGGTCAGTTTTTTAGGGAAATTTAGTCTTGTCATTAAATTATTTGCAGTATTTCCAATTTCTACAATAATATATTTTTTGTAAATTTTTCAAAATAAAAAAATATATTTGTTTGTCACAGTTTTTATTTTAAAATAATGCAAAAAGTATATATTTAAGGCCTATAATAAATTTTTTATTAATATTATGCAATGAAAATTATACAACATTTTTTTAAAGATTTTGTTTATATATTCATAACGTTATTTGAAAAATTTTAAACTTTCACATAAATTCCCTTTTTAAAGGATTTAAAAAAAGCAAAATTACTTAGTTTATAACAATTGGATAAAAAAAAATTCAGGAAATAATTGTAATCTTTACAATTTAATTTTTTATTGGGATGGATACATGTATTTTTCTCAGTGCCGCCTTTGGTGAAAGACAAAACAAAACATTAATTGCATGTGGCAAGGCACAATCTCAGTGGGCTGAGAGGCACAACATTGGGAAAGGGATTGGAGTGCAAAGGGAGAGAGGGGGTGGCAGGTGGTGTGGGCCATTGCAGGGCGGAGCGGGGATTTCCTTGCGGTTGCATTTCGTGACGACGTTGATAAGACCCGTAATGATGATGCCGCCTTGTGGCAGAGACTCCACTCAATCTCAATATCTACCTGTCTTCTGCTGCTCGTTTTATCCCCCTTTTAAGTTGGAATTTTTATGCACAGCGAGAAATATTAAATAACATTAAATAGAAGTAAAAAAATAGAGCTAACATTTTATATTTTTTCCAAGAAATAAAACAGTATGTTTATGAAATAAGATAAGCTAAAACAATAATAAAAAAACTTAAATACAATGCAAGATAAATATTTATTACACTTTAAATTTTTTTCAAATTTTTTTTTAAATAGAACTAGATAGATAGAACTTAAAATATGTCTAAAATATTCATAAAAATTTTTAACTTTCCCCAATTAGCTTAAAAAAATGTTAGACCTCTCAATAAGCTGAAATAATATAAGAATTTAATGCAAGATAAATATTTATAACAATCAATAACCTAGGAATAATTTTTTGAATAAGATTTGTATCTAAAATATATCTAGGAATATTTTTTAGAAATCAAATTTCTATCTAAAATGTATCTTATAATTTTTTACGTGCCTTAAAAAAAATAAATATCTCCAAAATAAGCTGAAATATAAGAACTTAATGGAAGATAAATATTTATTACAATCAAAATTCTAGGAATAAATATTTTTATTACAATCAAAATTCTAAGAGTAAATATTTTTTTTAATAAAACCTAAAATATGTCTTTATTTTTTATTTAGCTAATTTTTTTTAAGTGCCACAGATTGGGGCAACATGGCTTCATTTCGCCTCGTTTCGTTTCGTTTGTCTGTGACTGTGACATGAAAAATTAACGCAACATGTTGACGCGCGGCGACAATGGTGAAAGTTGTGAGCTGCAATTGCATGCTTTTCAAGGTCTTTTCATAGGTATTGCATCCCCCAACTCCCTTCCCCTTTTGAACCGAGTTTTCCTGTTACTATTTTCCCCTCGATTATCTCGCATCCCTGCGAGCATTTTGCGGTTTGTGCCACAAGTGGCTGTAGTGTGTCGAGAGAGCATGTGATATTTTGATTGAAACTCTGTAGATAGATTGGTTCGTTTGCTGTAAGCAAAGGGGAAATCGAATCGATTACAAATTGGAGCATGCTCCACTTTATTGAAGGGTTCGAAAATTGTCGATAAATTGGGTTACTGATATCCCCGAGTTCTGTGTGTGTTTTGTGTGTGTGTTTTCTGGGGGGCACTTGTGCCTTTTATCCATGAAATAATTGCAGTACACAGTTGCTGTGATTTATGTTAGTGTTAATAAAATATGTGAACTTTAGGTTTTTGAGGAATATTTTTGTGGAGCAAATAAAGTATCTTATGAAGGATTTTTGAAGGCTTTAAAAATATATAAATTGCTTAAAACGAATAAATGAATAAATACAGAATAAGGATTTAAATATATAAATTATTTTATAAATGATTGTTTGATGGATTAAACAAATAAACATATCCATTGAATGTTTAAAGAATATAGGTGTTCAAAAGGAATTTATTTATTTTAAGTAGAGCTGGAAATAAATCGATTTTCAGTTAACCAATTTGTTTTAACAAACTTGAAAAATATATCAACTTAAATCGATTAAAATCGAAAATACTTTCCATTAAAAATGTGTGTTTTTTAGGTCTAAAAATAAAACTTTTTATCCAGATTTATCGAAGATTTTATTATTATTGCCTTCACCTATTATCTTTGGAATAAAATCACAACTTATTGGGTTTCTTCCCTTTTAACATTTAATATGTATAATTTTTTCTCTATATTTTTTCCAATTACGCGATACTTTAATAAACATTGTCTTATATTTATAATACATATTTATATTTAATAATTACAATTGGAAAAAAAATATATTTATTAATTTTAGAATCGATTTTATTTCCAGTTCTAACTTGAAGGGTGTTATTTGAACCTATGTTTATTTATAAGTCGCAGTTCTTTCATTTAACATTGGATTTTTAATCCGTAAAAATCCCACAAATCATGCCAAACTTAAATAAAGAGTATCAAGAAATTAAATATCTTTTAAAGCATTTTTAGCACTCATTTTTTTACCATTAAAACTTGAAAATCCGCACAAGTCTGGGCAATTTCCCTACCAACTCCCAGTCTCCTTTTAGCCTGATGTAAATCCCCTGAAACTTCCAGCAACGCCTCATAATGAATGTGTCGATCCCCGGCGAGTTATTCGATATGCAAATCGCACCCCACAGTTTCACCTTTCTCAGAGATACACCTTAACTCACCTGGCACAAAAAAAGAAGGAAATGAAACCAGAGCAAGTCTGTGTTAAGGTGGATTCCCTGGCCAAATTGCTAATCACAAAAGGCCTGAACTCCAAATCCAAGTCGTTAGCACGGCCAATTGCTTCCAGACACTTCCAACACTCAGACACACAATCAGATTTCGTACCGAATCCGTATCGGCGCATTTCCATTACCATTAGCATTTCCATTTTCCATTTTCCATTTTCCCCTGCCATTGTCCGATATTTCGGTGGCTTGACGCATGTCAACACACCCATTCAAAAGTGCAACTGCAACGGCAACCTGCAACACTGGCAACCTGACTGGCAACAGCAATTTGCACAACTCGAAAATTAAATCATTAAAATTGCGACACTAAAAAATGCCAATTAAACTCCAATGGGAATTTTTTACAAGAAATTACAGATTGCGCGAGAGAAATGTCAAAAAAGTCAACGAGGAACGAGGAAAAGCGGGGAAAATCTGCTTAAAAATGCGAGGGAGTGCGAGCTGCAAGAAGACGGAACCTCGTCGAGGAAAGCCACAAATTAGATATATACACGAATCTCAACCACTTCCCTCTCACCTTAACAATTGTGGCTAATCTTGGAGAGCAAAGAGGAAAAAAATCACAAACACAAAACACAAAACACAAAAAAGAAGCACAGAGGGGAACTTGTCGGCTGAACGGCGAAAACAATGTTAACGAAAAAAATAGCATTTAAGGAGAAAGTGCGCATACCAAAAGCCAAAGTTTTACAGTCTAACAATTACAGCATGATGACGCTGACGATGGGGATGATGATGACGATGACTGTGATGATGATGATGATGATGGTGAAGATTGCGGGGAAAAACCAGAAAGAAAGGCCTGACGAGATGCAGAGATACTCTTTGAGGGAAGTGGTTAAAAAGTCAGAGACTTTCCGCCTTGGAATTACCACATTAAAAATCAGACAAAGAAGTTCCTGATTATTTCGAAAAATGACTAGTTTCGAAATTCAAAGAAGTAGTTTTCCAAATATATACAAAAAAATAAGCAATTATCACATTAAAAATGATACAAAGATCTTCCTGATTGTTCCCAAAAATAACTAGTTTTAAAATTCAAAGAGTAACTTTACAAATATATACAAAAAAATATTTTATAGACTCTCCCAAAAAAATATTCTTTTAACAATAATTTCTAGATTATTCCTACTCTCTTAAAGCGTGCCAAAAAATAATTTATTTGCGGATTTTAAATGGTTCAACTTAATGTTCAGGCAATTATTAGTTTTCCCCATGATATCTTTTCAATCTATATGCCTAACTTGTTATTCCGCTTGGTATATAATTTATTTGTTCAATGTTTTTCTGGCACGAATTTCGCTTTATAATTGGGTTTTAATAAACCTAATAAATAAAATGTATTTTCTGTGTGGTATTCTATAGATAATGAAGCTTCATTCAATGAATATATATAAATTTCAGGCTTAAAAATACTGAAAAGGATATATAAAGCTGATGAAAAGTGCTTAACCTAAACGCAAATAATAATAAATTAAAAAGCTTCTTTAAGAGTCTTTAATAAATAATTTAAAAAATAATCCTAAGCGCCTTCTTCAATTCCTGCTTTAATAAATATTTAAAACAATAATCCCTGAGTACTTAACCTAAATCCAAATAATAAATTAAAAAGCTTCTTAAAGAGTCATTAAGACATATTTCAAAAATAATCCTTTGTTCTGCTGCAATTCCTCCTTTAATATGCATTGAAAATCCCACCAGAAAAATCTAGAAAAATCCCCACTTTGCAAGGGTATTCCCTGAGAGTCGTAAATACGCTTCTGGAACCACCTATCATTACGATTTAAGGCCGTAGACGTAGAAGTCAGCGCCGGTTTGAAGGGGGAAAAAGCCGCAAAAGAAGTAGCTAAAAGCCAATGGAGAAGGAGGAACAAGTTTAAATGAGGTAAAATCCGCCTTGGGCCTATAAAAAAAAACTAAATAAAATAAAAGAAAAGAGAGTGGAGACTGCAACAGCGATGCTGCAGCAGAGTAAGCTAAAAATATCCAAGATGCATCTGGCAGATACAAAACGAGTACACCTAACCGAATCAAAGGCTGGAATTCCGCGCGGAGTGACACTGAGAAAGAGCAGGGGGAACTTGGGTTCAACGTCCAGCTTTATGATCGCTTATTATGAGTGATAACCAATTGACACTCGGCCCAGGACGGATCTCCTCCTCCTCAACTCAATTTTAATTAAAGCATGAAGTGTATAAAGACGGATCTGTAACCGATATCCAAGGGCTGCTGCAATATGTAAACCTGATCTTCTTCTTTATGATGATTTCTGCAACGTTTTAAATGTCCCACTTTTTTACTGAATCTCGAACCTTGAAAAGTGTTTATGCCCTTCTTTACATCGCCTGATGCTGCAAATAAATAAATATATATACTCGAGTATAAAACGAGTTTAGACACCAAGGGAAAAAAAAGACCAAGAAATGACACTGATTTCTAGAGCTTTGGTCGATCAGCAGGCTAGACAGACTAGACAGCTTTTAATTTAAATTTAATTTAAGAAACTGACACTGATGGATGTAAAAATAATAATTAAAATGGCTAAGAAATCATAAATTAATATTAATCTTTAAGATAAAAGTAAGCAGGTCTTTCTTACAAGTTTATAATTAAATTTATGACTAACAAACATTTTGTAGTAAATTTTCTTATGTTAAAATCCATTCTATACAAATAAAACTTCAAATCGTATTATAAAATAAAACAAATTAAATTTCTTTTAAATTACAAACACAACTAAATGGGCCATAAATAAATTTAAGCTTTCTAAATATGAAATTAGAGTCAACATCAATTTAATATCACTTATATCATAAATTTCAAACCCTTTTATTTGTCTTTTGCCAATAAAAACACAAACTTTTCACAACATATATATTTCGAAGAAATTTCCTCCCCCCAAAAAATCACTTGATGGCATTCTCGGATGAGACAGGACAAGTCAGAGAACTAGAACAACAACAAGAAATGTCATGTGTGCTTAAAACTTTAATAAACTTTCAATGGTGTTGGGGGGGAAAAAAAAGACCACCAGCATTCCATCAAAATATGTGGCACAAGTCGATGCAACGAGCCATCTCCAACTTGAGGCAAGGCAGCGATAGATGGTTCAGTTTGCTTCGGTTTTGGTGTGGTTTTGTTTAGATATGGAGCTTACACTGTACGAAAGAGGGGGTAAAAGAGGGAACTTAAGATATAAAATGATTGATTTGTAATTAAAATTAGGAAATACAGTGAATTTTATGATACTTTTCTATTTTAGAACCTTGTAAAGGATTTAATTTCAATTTGAGATTATGAGCACAGTCTTAGAAAATGTTGAAATTTGTTGAACTAAGAAAATATCTGATACATTTTTAATTATATTCCAATTTCTGGTTTACAATTTTAAGCTATGTACATTTTTCTAAAGAGTCTTTATACCATTTTATAACACTAAGAATTTTGTAAAATATAAATACCAAAAGTTTCATTTTGAATTAATAATATTTGTATAGTCTAAGCAAAGGTATATCCCTTCTAATTATTCTTATAATATTGGTTAAAATTTGTATTAAATCTCTACTAATTCTTTCTATAATTTCGTGTTGCTTAAACCCGATTTTCTTCAGTGTATGAGCATCTTTCTGTGTGCAGTTTTCATTGCAATATCTCAAACATAGCGAACGAGGACAGGCGAACGACATGAATGGCAGCATTTGCTTTGGATTTTCTTCAACTAGAACCAGTTGGTGGTGAGGTGGGGGGGAAGGGGGTTGGGGGATGCTGCAGGCTAAGACAACCCTCCTCCCATCCCCCTCCCCCGAACACCACTGCATCTCAAATCCAACTAAGCTGCAAACATCAAATGCAATTCAAATTGAAATCTTCACAATGCATACAGTAGTATGTAGCAGTTGCATTTTCGGGTATCTTTTGCCATGTCTCCAAGTGAAAAGCTGGAGAATAAGAAAATCCACTGGCATATAAAACAAGGACAAGACAAGTGTAGAAATGGTAGAGTTTGAGTACTAAAGCTATAAGATACCTGGTATTCGGAGGATACAAAAACATGGCCTACTTTTGGGGTAATTAAAGTATTTCAAAAGGAACTTTGCTAACTAGAAAATAATGTATTAATTAATTGCGCTTTTTATTTAATTGAATTTTATTTAAGAAATTTACCTGTTAAAATTCTTGAGTTATTAAGCTATATATAGAATTCTAAAAGATTACCGCTTATGGCATAAGGAATCCAATCTAAGAACTAGAAAAGACAGCAACCACAAAAGAATCTTGAACTCGAAATGGGTCTCGCGCAGCCAGCCACAGATACTTGTGTGCATTTACAGATACAAATGCAGCGCCACCCGCTTTGGCACACAGATACTTTAATATCTAGCCAGACTAGTTTCCGATGCCGCTTGTTTTTTTTCGTCTTCAAATATATAGATGGTCTGCACTGCATTCCCATCGATTCTAACTCTGTATTTTCTTCCATTTGTTGGGAGTTTTCTTTTTTTTATTCGAAACATTTATGGCCTGATAACAACCAGCAACAACCACAATGTTGACATAGATACGTTCATTGAATTGGGTTAAGTTTCTTACTCCTCGTTCTGGTTTGTTTTCTATTTTTATTTTTGAGGCAGGAGCTTTTCCCCGTTTTCTTTTTCCCCTTTTTTTTTTTTGGTAAGATGAAAGATTGGCTCGGTAAAGGATGCGATTACTTTGATTTCCGTTCGAGAGTATCGGATTTATTTTGACCTTGATCTCTCTGTGAAATTTATTCATTTATACTAATGCCTTACTCTTTGGCTCTGCTTTCTTTCCAGGTGAGTGTCTGCGATACCGTTTCTCCATTACATTAATCGAAATCGAATGTGCAACGGTTATGTGGCCTTTGATAAAGTTCGCAATGGTAATGTCAGATGCAATTTAAAACTAAATTGCTGAGAGTTATTTATTTTATGGTTAAGACGTGGCAGTAGCTAAGCTGCTAAGTAAAAAATATGCTAATTACTTTAAAAGGTTCTAACTGGCATTTAAGAAGAGTGTTTGTTGGGTTCTAATTGGGCTTATTTGATGGGAAAAATACCTTAAATTTAGTAATAAGTACTTTAAAGATACTTTTAATAGATTGATAAAGCAATGTATTTCTTATTTAAGCTCCTCTTTAAGCTACACTTCATCCCATTTTAAAATCCTCAGAATTTTTCTTAACCCAAAATCCCTTTGGCCCTGCACTTAACCCACATATATAGCACATATATATTCCCCAAAAAAAGTGTAGCCAAGCGTAATCAGAGTATCTTGTTTAGTTTACTTGCTGGTTAGTTTTGAGCTCCATGGTTATCTCTGGGATTCGTTGCACCAAAGAGCAACTCCTTTTTTGATAAGATCTACATTTACAGAAATTAGCTCAAATTGTTTCAAATGCCACAACAACAACAACAACAAGAGCAACAACTCGAGAGATAAAAATAAAGACGAGAACAGCAACAACTGGAAAATCCCGCACACACAGATGCTGCGCTGTGCGCCTCAAATTGCAATTCCCATTGCCATTTCTTCTTTTTTTTATCTGGTTACATGATGCTCCCTCTCTCTCTTTCTCTTTCTCTCTCTCATTCTCATTCTCTCTCCCTTTTTCTTTTTGCTTTTCTTTCCTTTTAACTACCTGTCTCTTTCTTGCCGTAAAGTGGCCAGCTTCGGACTTATCCCAGTGGTACACTGTGAGGAAAAAAAGGGTTACAAGTTAATGAAATTGCTGAAGTTCAAGGATGTTCGGATTTATAGAAAAATTTTCGATATTTTGAAGCTAAACTATTATTTTCTCTTATTTACTTAAAGTGATTTATTGATATTGTATTGATATATATGTGATACATCGATTTTTTGCTTGGCATATCGAATAAATGGAAAGGAATCGAAATAATAATAATTAAGGTCTGTTCTTGTCCTAGAAACTTAGTTTTTAAAATTTGGAAAAATTTCAGTTTGACCCGAGATGTTGTATTTTTAATCCATATAGATTTTTCTCATATAATTCTAATTTAAAACTATATTTATATAGAAAAATATCGATATATATTTAAAGGAGAATATCTCGGTGACCATTAAAAATTTTTAATAATTTTATAAACTGCTTCTGGAGGGCAGGAACAAGACTTTATGAGGTCGTATCGATTGTCGTATCGATTGTACTAAAAAATCGGTTCTTTTCAAGTTAAAATATCTCAAATACCTGATGTATAGGACAAAATCTGAGGTTAGATTCGAGTTCGGCGCATTGAAATCCTTCGAAAAAGTTTATTACGGTTCCCGGTTCTGAGTTGCAGCAAGATTATAATAAAACATCGCTTTTTAGCTGACCTTGGCCTGGTTTGCAAAATATCTCTTTTTCTCAAAATCAAAACCAGCACCTTAATTTTTTTTGCAGTGCTCCTTTACCAACTGCCCCCCTTAAAATAGCTACCCCCCCGCAGCATCCTGAAATTGAGAACAAGTTGCAAGTCGCCGCCGCATCGCTAACAAAGCCACTCGACAACTGCAAAAATGTGGCCAGGCGAAGTGTTGATGATACAGAGGGGGCGCTTCTCTTTTTTCCAAGGGGGCTTATTTTTATTTTTTTTTTTTTTTGTGATTTTGTTGTTGTTGTTGCGGAGGGGCTTCGAGAGAAGAGAGAGCGGCGGCAGATTGGCTAACTGGCAATTTGAGGACTCGGGCAAGGCGACCAGTTGCAGTTGCAGAACTGCTTCTGATGCTGCATGCCGAATGCTGAATGTTGGATGTTCAATGTTGAATGTTGAATTCTGGAGGAGGAGGAGGAGGAGGAGGAGGAGCTGGAGCTGGGGCTTGAGGTGGAGATGGAGATGGAGATGGAGCTGCCTTCTCGCATGACAAGTGGCCCGCAACTAAATCGTAGCAACAGTAACAAATGCACTTTAAGAAAAAGTCTTGAACAATTATCACAATATTTTGAGAAATTTTTATTTTGATTTTTTTATTGAAATAAAGATATAATTTCTACGGAGGTAATATCTATTTGATTTTAATAAAACATTGTCTTTCTAATTCTAGAAATTTTAATCTTATAAATTAGTATTTAGTAGTAATTGTAAGTAGTAATTTAAAGATTTTAGTTAATTAAATATTAATATATCAGTTTGATATTTTATTTTAATGAAGGATACCAAGTTCCTTCTGTGTCTTGTTGCTAAAAGTGCGCCTAAAATTCCCAAGTACGAATTCGGGAACACTTTCGTTTTTCTTATTGTGGAGATCTTTTAATTTTTTATTTAAAGCATAACATTATTAATGTATAGTGTTTTAAAAATTAAATATTCTTAATGTGCACACTGATAAAAGAAATCTTCTTTCTCGATTTAAATCTTAACACAAAACTAAGAATCTTAATATAAGAATAAAAATTCTATAAATATGACTGAAAATTCTAGAAATACAAGTTTTTAGGATTCATTTAAATCCAAACAAAATCTTTAAAGAAGACCAAAATAACGTTACCAAAAATCACGGAAAAATGCCCAAAAATCTTTAAAAAAATTTTAAAAGAAGAAGAAAATAACGTATCCAATAGTCATAAAAAATATCAAAAAATCGATAGCTCTTTTCTCAGTGTACAGCAGCTGTAAGACAAGCCTTGGTAGATAGACGCAGGCCAAGACCCGGCTTCCTATTGCCCAGCTTTTCCTGCTTGGATTTTCTAGTTTATTTGTAAACATTTATTTTTTTTTTGTATTATTTTCTGCTCTTTTGTGCATTTCAATTTATTGCCCCAGAACAACAATCCAGAGTCTTGTGCTAGGCAACACCACCCACCCAGAAAATGACCCCACCACCTCCTCATATCCCACCCCCTTCTCCCGCAAAAAAAAAAATAATAAAACAAGCTCACCGCCGCCCTGGAGCAAAAGTTGTTTTGGATAAAAATAACATTTGATGCAAGCAATTGAAATTATGCGTATGCCTCCTGCAAAAATATTTCGCATGCAGCGCCATCTGTTGTCGGAGTGACCTGAATTCTGGATAGACGGGTTCTACGATGGTCGGGAGGGGTCTTGAGGGGACTGAGAGTTTTTTTTTCTTTTTTTTTGGTTTTATTTACTCATTTGAAAAATATAGTTATGTAGAGCGAGTCAATAAATATTCAAAGCAGGGAAATGTTAAATAATTGTGAAGTGGAGTTTTTCGTGATAAATTCAGAAATAATAAATATTAAAACTGATTTAAATTGGGGCATACTTTTTATTAATGTTTACATTCAATAGATTTGTTTTAATTATAATTATTAAAAAATACTTCAATTTTAAGCAAATATAAACACATGCTTTCATTATTTCTATAACTTCTATGGAGCTCCAACAAATGCCTTGATTTATTTTTCTTGCTGATGTGAAGTTGTATTATTTATAAATTCAGTAATAATAATTATTATAATTAATTTAAATTGGGGAATACTTTTAATTACTCTCTACATTTTATATATTAATATTTGTTTAATTTTAATTATTAAAAAAATACTTCATTTTTACCCAAATATAAGCACTTGCTTTCATTATTTCTATAACTTATAAGGAGCTCCAACAAATGCCTTGGTTCATTATCCCAACTCATGTTAATCACTTCAAAAACAAACAGATCTATTTAAAAATTCCAAGTATATGCAATCATCAACCAAAAATGTATATTTAGTCTATATATATATATATATCACAACAGCTACTAGCACTTATTTGCATGTCCAGTTAAGGCAATTCACAATTAATGAGGTATAAAATGCACTCAACTTGGGCGGAATGATATAGACAATAGACTGAGACCGAATGAGAATGAGAAGACTCCCCCGTAATCCCATCTATTAGTTGGAAAGGGAACAGGTTGCCTTGGCGCTGAACCAACAATGCCCGGATTCCGATGGCGATTCAATCAATAGGAGCGAAACACGTGAACTTTGAACTGACCTAGCCCACAAAAAACCGAAAATCCAAGGAGAAAACGAGCTAAAGTGGGCAGAGAAATCGAAGAAAAAAAAGAGGGAAAATGAAACAAAACGAATCGAATTGAAAACGGTGCACGAAAAGTGCAACAAGAGGCATGCAACAAGGGAAAGGTAAACACACCGAAAGATACAAAGATACATCCCCATGGCGCTGCTCAGATACATTTGGGCCATTTCGGGCCCGGCCTGGCACTACAAATGCAATCCGAGGCGGGCGGAGTAGCTAAAAAAAATCAAAAATTACACTTGAAAAAAGAGATTAAGCTTAGCTTAAGGTTTGCTAAAAAAATAGGAGTTACAATTTGTAATAAATCGGGAAATATTTGATTTAGAAATATTTTTTATACTTAAAACATTTATTGAAAAATGAGCTTAAGCTTAGCTTAAGATTTGCTACAAAAAATTAGGAGTTTAAAATTAAAATAACAGGTTAAATATTTGATTTATAAATATTCTTTTTAGTCAAAACAATTATTTTTGATCTCAGTTTTCTTTTAATGGTTTAAACATTTTATTGAATTTTAGGCCATTAATAAATATATTTATTAATGTTTTCATAATAATATAATAAATAAGTATACAGTGTTCAATTAAATAATTATCTTTTAGAAGAACACTTTGGAAATGATGTGTTTTTTTACGAATATATTAATAATATAAATATATTCCATTAAGGAATATTTAAGGATGAAAATGTCAAGCCTTCAGCTTGTCTGGATAAAAGTTTTCTTACTAAAGGATAACACTTTTTAAATGTATATTTTTTTAAACTCTTCTAACTAATAAATAATTTCAAAATTTAGGTTTTAATATAACAGTTTTATTTATTATATTTCTCCAAGTGCACGTCCATGCATATTGATTTACGCAACGATAAAAATGGCACACTCACACTCTCAGCGAACTACAGTTAAATATTTTTTGTGTGAAAGATACAATGCTGCTGAAATATTGAAATCAATTGCAGGTTTCTGCTTCACTTTTTTAAGCGTTTTAAGTTTTGCATTTTGCTTTTTTTTTCTTCTTTTTCGATATATAAATTTTGTTCTTTTTTTGGTTTCTTTGCTGATTAATTGGCAATGGCCGATGCAAATGTTGTTGGCCTTTTGGCTGGGGGCACAGATACAGCTACAGTTGCACAGCTAAAAGATACGAATACAGATACAGATACAGTTGCATTGTCAACGTTCCAAAACAGCCCCAGCAGCGTATGGCATACAATTTAAAAATGTATCCAAGAGATACATTACACATTACGGCCATGGCTTGCCAAGTCTTGGCTTCGGAAATTCCCTTCACTGCATTCTTTCCCACACCAAAAGCCAGACAAAAGAGCAGAGATACGTATGTACGTATGTATATATATATGTATATGGATAGATAGATACTTTTTGGGCCTTTGGTCTTTGCTAGTTTTGGTTAGTTGACTGCAGGGCTTACAAGAAAACCCAGCCCCCTCAGCTCCTACTCAGCATCTCTATCTTGTTCTGAGACCGAGACTGAGTCGTCGCCGTAGTCATTCGCATTGTCGTAAATTTTATTAGAGTGTAGCCCCACAACCTAATCATGATCATCATCATCATGAGCAGCAGCAGCAAACCTAACACAATTTTACTTAGTTTGCATTTTAGCTTATGGCTTTTGTGTTTTACTCACAGCTCCAAAAATATAATAAAAGAAGCAAAAAGGCGCTTCGCACATACAAACCATAAAACGTTTCGCATTTCAAAGGCCACACACATTATTATTATTATTTTCAGCTATTACTTTGGGGTATTTTTCAAAAGTTTTCAATTTATTTTATTTTTTTTTTTTTCTGCTGAAAACTGATACCGACGTCTTTTGACTTGACTTGAAGCCCTGAGTTATTGCCTTAACATAAATGCCTTTGCCTCAGTCTCAGTCTTAGTCTTAGCTCCTCGCCATATCGGAGTATCTCGAAGTATCTCGAAAAAAACCCTCTCCAATTACAATTCATTTTTGGCATTCACTCTGTCAAGTCAAAGTTCAAAATGTTATCACACACACACAGACTGAGATTGAGGCTCTTTGGCCACGGAAATCTCATTGATTTTTCTGGTTTCATCTTGGGTTCAGTTTTGGGGTTATCAATTGTCCCATAATAATACTCGGCGTGTTCAAATATAAAACAACTTGTATTTCTGGGAATGGGAGCCCAGAGATTGGGAGGATGAGTTCATTGCCCAGCCAAAGGTTGGTTTTCAATGCGATTTTTAATTCAAGAAAGGTTCCAGAATATGATTTAATATAATTTAATATTGTGCTAAAAAATATTCTTAAATATATTTTAATAATGACTTATTCTTCAAAAATCCAAGGATACCTATCAACTTAATTCCCCAAAAATTCAAACAAAAAATATGAATCAAAAACTTTAAATATCTTAAAATTGAAACGGAAATATTTCGCCCTTTGAATCGTGATTTTCCGCCAAAAAAAGCAACAAAAGCAACGCAAAACTTTGAAGGAACTTTTCCCAAAATTTTTTGGACTGCGTAATGCAATTAATAATAATTGCCAGCGCGCGCAAAACTTGTCTGGAAAAATAAAATCACTTAAAAATTTTTGCTGAAACAAGGAAATCTTCGCAAGAAATCGGGAAATCCCACTTAATTTTTTTTTTCTTCTATTTATTTTCATATTTCTCTTAAGAGAATCTCTCTTTGGTTTCGGTTTTTGGTTCGCTCTCTCTCTTTTTCGGTGTGTGTTTTTGTTGCTCATAGTAAAACTGCAGTGAGAGAGGAATGCCGGTTTTTGTGCCACAGTGTGCGTGCGTATCTGTATCTGTGTGGGTTACTACGTTCGCTCGCCTTTTGTATCTCTCAGATAAATTGTAGTAGTAAAAATTCCGCTCAGCTGTGCTGCGGGTTTTATTTGTTGTTTCGGTAAAACAACAACAACAAAAGCAATGGGGGGGATATGTGTTCCAGTACCGACTTCCAGTTTTGAGATACTTTTCGGAGTTCCAATGAGAGCGCACGCTTCGTGTCCGCTTCGCCTACCGAGGCACAGTGGGATATTTGAGACTAAGAAAGGGGATAAAATATGGTTGAAATATTTTGAATGGAGTTTTTTTAGATATGGTTAAATTAATATTAATATAAGTCTATTTTATGAATGTTTAAAGTAGTACACTACACTAATAAAAAAAATAAAATCTTCTTTCAAGATTTTGTGCATTCGTAAATTAAAATCTTAACATAAGACCGAAAATCTTAATATAAGTTTTAAAATTCTGGAATTACGACTTTTTAAGCTTCATTTAAAACCAGAACAACTTAAAAAAAGAATACAAAATCTCAAAAGAAGACCAAAATATTCTTGCGCTACTTTCGTGACCAAAAGTCTTGAAAAATGACCAAAAGTCTTGAACTTTTTTATCAGTGTGGTAGCTGTCATCTAAAAAAAATTTAATTAATTTTATTTGCCATTAAAGAACCTTTTTCCCTATTCAAAGTTAAAAAAGTTAATTTTTAGAGCTTTTTTTAATATCCTAACAATAAAATGGAATATAAGAGTGCTAAAAAGCTGTTAAAAAAAGCTAAATATGTTTTCTTAAAAATGAATAAAGTAAAATGTAATATTTATTTAAAAAGCACGGGAAATATGTTTCATATTTTACAACAAAATGTTTAGCCTCTTAAAAAATGTTAATGCTATTTTATGCCCAATTTTATTTTTCTTAAAAAAGTATAAAAATCAAAAATTCAAAAATCTAAACTCCTTCCATGAATGAATCCCCCATTTTAGTGTGCCAAATATCCCCACTGTGCGATGTGCGACTTCGGCTTTCGGACTCCGATTCCGAGTCGGTTTCCCATTCGGTTTCGGTTTCGGTTTTCGGACTCGAGCGGCCTCCGCCACGATTGCAAACACAGTCCGATATTCACTCTCAAACTGTACGGTTTGGCAGCGGCAGCTGTTTGGGAAAAGCGGAAAAGCCGAGGAGGAAAAGCGGAATAGCGATTAGCGAGGGGCAAGGCGAAGCAGGGGAAGCTGAGCGGTAGAAGGCAGAGCGCGTCGTGTGTTGTCTTCCTCCTCATCTGCGAAATACGAAATTCCGCAATAAACAATTCCTGTTCAAGTTTAAACAATTCAAAAAGTGAGTGTTCCAAGAAGTGCATCCCGACTATAGGGAGATCTATAAAAGAATTTCGAGAAAATAACAATGGATCAAAGCGAAGCAAACACAAAAAACAAAAAGAAATAATAAATAAAATAACTACAACTATAAAATTATAAGCAAAACATGTTAATAAAGTGAATACTATATAAAATATGCAAATAAAAACTTATATAGCCATCCTAAACTTTAGAAAATAAACAAGAAATTTTTAAAATAATTCTGAAAACTATAGAAACCCCTTTTAAACGAAAAACACAAACAAAAAACTTAAAAAAAAAGATCGAAAACTAAGAGATTGTTCAAAATTTTATACATATAAAATTTTTAAATAATTTGAAGCTGAGAAAAAACAATATTTTTTAAACAACAATTTAAAAAGTCGAAAAATTGAAATATAGTAATAATTACTATACAAATCTCTAAGAAACGAAATAAAACTTTAAAAATATAGTAAAAACCATTCATTGTTATCTTTCCCCATTCATCCCGTTCTTTTGTGCAAAAAAAAAGAGAGATACTACATAATAGTAATAAACACAACAATTGTAATAATCATAAATAATAACAACAATTTCGTGTGACGTTTTAGTTAATGCCAAAAAAAAAGAACGAAAAGAGAAAAATAAACAACACAAAACACCAACCACTTTTTTCAATTGTAATTTCCGGTGTAGCGGAATTTCACTGTGCATTGTCTTTCTCTGTGTGTATGTGTGAGTGAGTGTGCGGGTGAGTGTGGGAGAGAGAATCAAGAAGGGAAAGAAAGAAAAATCTGGAGAAACAAAAAAAAAAAAAAAACATAAACAGCCCAGAACAACGTGTTCGCTCAACTACAAGTGTGTGTGTGTGTGTTTGTGAGTGTGTGAAAAAAAAGAAAACTGAACCCTAACACAAAAACACAAATAAAATTCAAATAAAATAATAAAAACAAGACCCCGAGAAAAGTGCAAAAATGGCCTTTGGCTTTATTGAATTTATAGCCGACTTTTGTCTCGACGGTCCATATTGAGGTTACATAAAGATTTGCCAAAAAAATAGAGCAGGAATTTGGTAGAATAAAAAAATGAACTATATATAAAATTATGCCATAAAAAAATGTTGTTAAAATATTGATTATAGCGAAGACAGTAGAGGTTGAGTCAAGTTTATTATTTGTTTGTGGTCCATTTTTGGTTGTTAGATCAAAAAGGGAAATTCAGAAGGTTTCCAAAGCTAAAAAAATATTTAAATAAATTTCTATTTGTATTAAATATATTATATATCTAGACTAAAGACAGCCAGATCTGTTTTAGTATATATTATAACATTTTCTAGTGAACTATATAACTGACAGTTACTAGGAAATGATTAGTTAAGCAACTTGCTTAGGGAAATTCTCAGAAGTAAGCTTATAAGCTTTTACGAACAATTTACATTTAGCTAATCGAATGAACTATTATAATTTCTAATTAATTTCTAGAATTTAACCTGTTCAAATATATGAATATATATTTAAATCATTATAAATATCTTTTCATACCATTTAATACCCTTTAATAATTCAAAACAAACTTCAACTTTGCTCACCTGCTGAGCCTATAGATTACCTCCAATTACCGATAAAATCCACTTAATAATCCACTCAAAACTTTTACTTTAATTGGCCTTATGTAGTTTGAGCCAAGGAATTATGGCCCAAAACTGACCTAACCCAATTACCGAAGTTGACTGCAGGCAAATATTTATCTGGTCAGGGCAAAGTTCAACATATTGGCCGTGTTATCTCTGTAGATACTTTAACTAAGCTGCCCATCAATTGTGCAAAAGGAAAACTTTCGAAAGCAGTTAGATGTGTACTCCTCAAGGCCGCAGAACTTTGATTAAACATAAACCAGCAACCATCCTTTTGTATCCCTTGGAGTGCAAGGAGTGTAAAGGGGCCAAGGTTCAAGAAATTTCCACTCTCTCCCTCGACTGTCAGCTAATTAACATGGAAAATTTCGCCAGAATATATCGTTTACTTAAGGCAAACTTTCGGGGCAGCGAGAAGGGGGTGGCACTGGCGGCGCCATAAGTTTTCAGAATTTATAGAGTCGACGGCGAGCCGTGCATAAATGAAGCTTTCTATCGATAGATACAAGTGCTTGTAGATAGAAAGATACGCTACAAAGAAGCGACCACAAACAAATGGGCTATAATAAACAATTAAAATTATTTACTTGCCTGCTGTTCGGTTAGAAATTGAAATTGAATTATAAACAATTGAGTGGTGATTCAGTGCAACCTCAACTATGGTCCGGACAAGCAATCTATATGTACATCTATCTAATGCATCACTCTATATATATATGTATTTTTTCAGTCTGTGGGCCAAAGTGCAATACCCAATCGAATACTGAAGCATTCCATTTAAACTAATAATTGATCAAAGTGCAATACAATTAAAATCCAGCTGAAAAATCAACGTGTGTGTTCACCGATTTGTTAATGAAAGCCTAAAGCATAAATGAATTCGCTTAATTAACTATTTTGCCAGCAAAATCATTACGGAATATACATACATACGAATAAACTTAATAAGCATTTAAAATAACAACAATTTTTGTGCAATTTCAACTTTAATTATAAACATAAACGAATCAAATCAAATTAAAAAACAGCCTTGAAAAGGTCAAAAACACACTTTTTGCTTAAATCGTAAATAAAGGAAAACACTTTAGCTAAATTGTTATAAAATCAAATTTATAGAATTACTGATAAACAAATTAAAATACAGTTTTAAATACTACAACTTTTTTTATATAATTATTATAAAGTGACAAAAAGAATATATATACATAAATCAACAATAAATGCAATTTACTGAAAAGGATTACATTTAAAAAATACAAACCGCTGAATTTTCTTTACTGTAAGTATAAAAAATATTTTTTAATATTAAAAGAAAATTATAGAACCACTTGATCAATCCAAAAACGTTACAAATCTTTGCTGAAGTCGGTGATTTTCTTATTGAGTTTTTAAAGGGAAGTTTGTAGGTTGTTTTTAAACTGATAATAAGTGCTAAATCATGGTATTTATAACATTTAAAGAATTTTTAATTGGTTGGAATATCAAGCCCCCTTTGCCTTATCAACAATTAAAATGTTGACCCATTTTAATGGTTTTATTTTGATAAAGTGGGTCAACATTCCAACGAATTTTTTACTTGTTTGTGAGGTGGATTCCCTTTTTTTGCTGGTATATTTTTTTTATGAGAGAAAAAACCCCACTTACCTGAGTGATTTTATCATAAGAGGCTTACTAGACAAACAAAAAAAAAATCCCCATCAAATAAATTCAACTCAATTGCCCAAAACATTCTGTCTGGGTTTCAGATAGATGCTTTTATTATAGATAAATAATATATTTATATATATTTTATTGTGGAGCCCTTCGTGTAGACTTTACACACGAAACCCTTTAAATTGATTGTTTTCCCCATGATAACAACAAGCGAACATGCAATTTTGTAATTATTAATTTTACGGTCTGTTTGAGTCGAGCTTTGTAATTGTGCGAATTTTAAGAAGAATTCCTTGCACACACACAGGTGCAGCAGCGTGCCTAACTGTTGATCATTTCCGCTTTGCTTTTTTTTGGCCAAAAAAACTGTCCAACTGTGTCGGAGGTCAGTGAACCTGATTTTTTTTTAGCGGCTCGCGATGCGTGTTTGTTTAGGCCCAAAAATCCCACCATTGCTTTATTGCCGGTTATTGACTTTCAACTCATTCCTCTCTGCCTCATCTCTTTTATCTGTTTTTTTTTCTTCTTCTTTTTGGCCCACACACACACGTTCTGGGCCTAATTTCCTTTTCGGTTTTGGGTGTGTTCCTCATCCACAAAAAAATCAAAAAAAAAAAAAGGGGACGCGGCAAACGAATTAACATAATCAAATTTACCTTTTTCTTTTCTGTACATTGCGAACACGTTTCGAGGCCTTTTTCGTAAAAGGAAATAAAGTAAAAACTATTATTTAATTTTCGTGTCAGTCGGCGCGATGCCCCAGCAAATGGCATTGATATATTGAGATATTGATGGCCAATTTTACACCTGCCAATCCAAGAGACAAGCTGAGTTCTTTAAACAGATTGAAGAGGCTTAAATCGTAATCTAATTATATTCAAGATCTGGTTATAGGTTTCTGCATAAATATATTTAAAAAAACTTCTATTTAGTTAAAAAATTTTATTTTGTCAAGCATTTACTTAGTTGTCAACATTTTACGTCTTTAGTTTGGGTTTTATTGAACCCATTTTGAACTCAGCTCCTACCATGTCCTCGTGGTCATCAATTCGGGCATTTGTGTGAGGACATTGACCCCATGACGTGTCCTCAAATCCAAAATTCCGAAAGGATGAACGTTCACAGCATTTACTGTGGAAATGCCGAATCGAATTATAATTGGTTGAACCTCGGCAAGCGAAGGACACAAGGACAGCGATCCCGGTACGAGACCAGAGAACGCCTCCAATGGCGGGACAGGAATCAAATCGTGATCAGGCGGCTGTCCGACATGCTCGGTGCTTGGCCCCAGGACATCGAGGACTTTCTGTACGATCTCAGCCTGAAGAAATATTACCATCTGCTGAACCCGAAGGAATGTGGCTGGAATTTCTGCAAGGTGCCACTCTGCTATCCGAATGTCTGTGACCGCTATATGGGTATATTCGATCGCTCGGGCAACCTGAGAGATCCCACCCATCCAAAGTGTCTCATTCATTTGCTCCAGCTCCTGCAGGACTATCTCAATGGCGCCTGTATGAACGGCTGCCTGGGATTGCCCATACATGCGCAGTATGCTGGAGGTCGTCCTCCCACTTGCCCCCGATTTAGAAGAGTCTACCATGAACCAGAAATTGACAACATTGATGATCACAATAGGGAATCCTTGGCCTCTTTGGGTAGAACCTTGCCTAGTGTATTTCAAGATCAACGGAAGTTCTCAATAGCAACACGGGAAAGTCAAATACCAATTGAGTCACCAAGTAGCAGTCCGAGGATGTCGGTTGATCGACAAAATGACGTTTTCTTTGCCAACGAAGTTGATAAGAATATGCGTTCGAAGACGAAAATTAGGAAGGCCCCCCCCGGCCGTCATTCAGTTTTTCTCAATGATGAACTGGCCCTGGCCCACAATCAAACCGTGTACAACATGGAGGATCTGGTGAGGGGAGCGCTGGAGCGACCTCGCAACAGAACCAGTTACGTAGGACCCATCGGAAATCTGAGGAATGAACGAGTGCGAATTCTTATCAAGCAGTTAGTTGAGAAAAAGGGACGTAAAATCGACCCTGAAGAGTTAAAAAGGATCATCGAAAGAGTTGATCTCGGCCCGAATGTGGAAAGGAAGCGACAGAAGGAAATAGCCCTTGAAATCTCGAGGCTCTACAGCTCCATTGTGCAAACGAGGATGGGTAATTCCGTTTCACAGTATCTAACACCGGGCAAGCCGAAATTGTCAGTTACCAGACACCCCAAAAGATCCCTGCCGAATTATTCAATAACGATCCATGAGCCACGCGAGAGCAGTAAACCCTACAGGAAGCGCAGTATCCTGCCGAATCGTCGTAGAACCGCAAGTCTTCGCTCCAATCGAACATCCAAAGGTCCCACAAGATGAGAAGGAAAACGAAAAGTAGCACAAAAAAATGTTTTAGCCAAAAAATTTAAGGTGTTAATTTATAAAATTAAAGTGAAATGTCTGCTAGTTATCACTGAACTATGAGTATTACTCTCATTCATTCACATCTTAGATTTTAATTTCAACGGGAGCATATTTGACACTTTCGTAAGCTCAAATATATATTTCAAAATTGAAATGTAATTAGTTTTGGGATAAATATGCGATACTTCTATTGTACCTACCAATGGCCAAGCGAGTCTGGATCGATCTCCCTCTGCAAATGTGCCAGCTCGACCAATGGTCCAGTGTTCCGGAGAGGCGGTGACTCCCTGGAGCGGCAAGTTTGGCAGGATCGGAACGATGTGATCATCGAGAGAATAGCCAAGATGGTCCAGAAGAGTCCGGATCAAATTGGCGCCCTTCTCACCGATCTAACCATGCAGAACTTCGGCAGCCTGATGTACCCCAAGGGCTGTGGGTGGAGTCCCTGCAACGTGCCGCTCTGTCATCCGCATGTCTGCGACTACTACATGGGCATATTTGACAGACGTGGCAATTTGAGAGATCCCACCCATCCGTGGAGCCTCAACAGGCTGCTCCTTTTGCTCCAGCGTACCTTGAATAAAGAGACGCTGAACGAGAATAATAATAATAAAAATATGACCCAAGGATCTTCGGAGGAGGAAGCCACAGCCGAGGCATCCTGGTCGAGGAGATCTTCCCTAATACCGGCACCGGATAGTGCCCTTTCCTATATGAGCGATGAAGCACAATGGAGTGATATGAAACAAGCTCAGCATAGAGAAGGACACATCAAGAATCGGTTGCTCAAGAACGGTGATGTGTTGATTGACAACAGGAATCAAGTTTTTAACAACAGGAATCAGTTATTTAACAACAGGAATCAATTAGTAACAAACAGGAATCAGAATTTAAGTTTTAAAGATCAGTTCTTTACCACAAGTAAGAAGACCGGAATGTTAAGCCATCAGTTATCCATGGACAGCTTTCAATTGGTTAGTTCCCTGGAGCAGGATCCTTCGAAATACGACAAGAGACGCTATACATCATCATCAGTAGCCACCAACGACGACAGCTATGTGAGTATCCGTGGATTCCTTCATCACGTCGACTCCCGTTACACAAGTAAGCTAATGCAGTGGCGTCACAAGGAGAGAAATTCCGCGGAAGTTGAATCAATCATTAGAAATCACGTTCGACGTAGTGGTAACTTCGTGGATGCCGATGACTTTACCAATGCCATTCGAAGGGTGAAATTTGGTGAAGTTGAACATATGAGGCCGACTAGAAAACAGAGGAAAAAGGTAGCCATGGATATATCCGATATGTACAACAAGGTAGCAGAGAAAAAGGTTTCCCGGCGACAGGTCGAGGAGCCGGAGGAACGAACGCGAGGCCGGAAATATATAGCCGCACAGGTGCCAATCTTATTTCATTCACCATTCGACAAGAATAAGCCCTGGACCTGGCAACATCGTCATCCCGGCCAGATGCGATTTACAGCCGAAAATATTATTGGCAGCTCTCACATTAAGCGATATTTTCCGGATTGGGTGAAACACAAATTGGATGATATGAAAAATCAAATATCAATTCACTCGATTTATAGCGGGGGAGAGGCAAACAATGAGGAAATGCAGCCAATGTTTGGAAAGCGATCTGGGAAAAATAGTAAACGATCAACAATTACTTCACTTTATTAAGTGTCAATTGGTAATAATAACTACGTAGGTCGATAGTAACAAAAAATGTAACTGTGTTTTTATTACTTGTATGCTTTGGGGGTTTTGTCATTCTAAATTTCTGTCTTAACCTGGCAAAAACCTAAATTTTCAAGTTCGAAATTCACCTTTTTCGGAAACCCCCAGATCAGGCCAGGCCAAGATTTGTAACAGCAATCTCACTGAATCTCAATGAAAGGACCCCGTGGAAGCAGTATATTGACCGAGAGGGAATGGGGTCAGGTGAACTTACGGATGATTCAGGCTCTCGCCAAGATGGTGAATCAGTCGACCGATAGAGTTAGACAGTTCCTGCATCAACTGACCCTTCAGCTTTTTGCCAGGATTCTCCAGCCTTTGATGGCGGGTTGGAATACGCGCAAGATTCCGTTTTCAATGCCCGATGTATGTGAGCTTTACTATGGTATCTTCGATGAAAGTGGGAATATCAGGTCTCCCATACCCACAAGGACCTTGCTCATCCTTATAACCATGATGCAGTATTTCCTTAACTTGCCCAGGGAGTGTGAGAAGTGCAAATGTACGTGTTGCGATGATAGCCACAAGAACATACATAATCCCGGTTATTGTGGGAAAGCTGTGCCCTTCAGTGGTCGCAGGACCGCAAAGAGGGAACCCTCCCCGAGTAGGGAAATTTGGGCAGGACTTAAGCGTTTGGGTTATGACAAGTATGGTACTGACCTACAGAGTTTTCCCTCCGATGAGTCCATAACCTATGGCTATGCTCCACATCGGTGTCCTTGCCAGGGTTCTGAAGCTCCTAGAAAGCCTTCGGTAAATCCTTATACGAAAATTTCGGGTTCCCTGGCCTGCGAGCAGGAGCTGCAAAGTCCTTTGTTAGCTTCCGATTGCAAGCCAAAGTCTCCGTTGGCTGAGATGTCGCCCGAACAAATCAAATGCCATTATATAGCCAACATCTCCGATATATATAATGCTGTTGTACAAGATCAACATTCGCGGCAACTTTTGAAAGAGGGGAAGCCAAAAAAACAGAGGATTAATCTCTGCCAGAAACAGCGAAGATCCACAGGCGGTATGATGATATCCCAATCCAATTTTATTGACAGTTCGTGGCAACGCGACCCTCAGGAAATTATGCAACTTTTCAGTGGAAAAGCTTTAAATAGAGATCAACCCATAAAGGAAGCTGATCAAGGACTTGGGATGGATTATGATCAGGTTAACTTTTTAAAGGAAAAACAGGAGATGATGGTAGAAGATCTCTTAAGAAAAGTACATAATGAACGGAGAATACCACGACCCCTTTTAGCCATGAAAGAAGAGCAAAATTTTTCAATTTCCAAGAAACATATTAATTCTCATAATTTGAAAAGAAGTAAAAACCTTAAGGTAGCCAGTACAGACAAATCCTTGGAGTCAGTAAAGGAAAATCCTGCTGAGAAAATCTCAGTAATTAAGAAACATCACAAGCGTAAAGTATCTTCTCAAAAAAGTAAGCAAGATGAGAAAACTGAGAGTAATGTCGATGATAGTAAGCAATTGACAGACACAAAGGAATTAAAGGAACCTACAACCAAATCAATAAATAATGATCTTCAATCACTTGGAGAAATTAGTGAGGACACTGCCAAGACACAGAATTATCCACAACCTGAAGAATACAGAAAAGAAATCGCTAAAGAGCATTCTAGAACTAGAAGACATTCAAGAAAAGTTGCCGGCGAGAGTCTCTTCTTTATAACTCCTGCTAAAGCTATAAGAAGCCAGATCGAACTAGTGAAACCTAAAGAGCTTAAGCCACAACCAAAGGATATATTAGATACGAAGAAACCCTTATTGAATCAAGAAACTATTGAAAAATTAAAATCCTTGGACAAGAAAGTCCATTTTCGGTTTCCCATACTTCAAGAAAAGCAACAGCAGCTAAGTAAGTCAACTGAAGGACCTATAAGGAATCACAAACATAAGAATGAAAACATAGATCAGACTGAATCCCTTAAGAAGCCTTTACCTAAACTAAAGAGAAGATCCTTGGCAGGAAATGATAAGGAAAGAAAGGATACAAAAGCACAAAGAAGTAACTCACGAAATCGTTCAAAAAGTAGAGATAGAACCAAGAAGCAATCAGCAGAACCTGTGCAAGGATTTCCCAACTTATTAATAGCTTTAAGTAGAAAAATCAAGGAGGGAAAGCACTGAAAGAAATCTCTGCAAAAGAAAGTCAAGTCGTACTGTTTTATGATCCTGAAAGTTAAATATTATCAATAGTTTGAACTATAAGTGGATTGCTGTTACTTTTTTGATCAAGAAGTCTCAATTTTGGATCTTTCTCTATCCCTATATCTATATTATATTCCCATCCCTTATTCCTATTCTCTATCCCTATATTCAAACCCTTTATTATAGTAATTATTTTGCTTATACAAATCAAGTGTCACTAAATCATGTGCCTGGCCCACTATTAAATTACAGTTTGAAGAGTGTGTACGCTTGTGGTTTTAAGTCCCCATATATACACGATATATCGTGTATTATTTTCGGGTTCCATTGGGTGTCCACCTACGCTGATTTGAAAGCCGCAGGATTTGCAGCATGGTTGCGGCGAAACAGGCTGCGCTTTTACCCCTCTTTTCATGATGATGGTGATGATGGTGATGCGGCTGCTGCTGCGGGACTCTGGTTAAAAGCTTTTTGCTTCCACATTCCTTTAAACCTTTTTAGGACCTCATATCGTATATAGTTGCGCTGATTTAAATATTTCCCCTCGCGTTTATTTGAATATTTTCTGTGCAGGCACGCAAAAGTTTTTCGGAGGCTGGGCTCTCTTGGCTCATTTCGAGGCGTTTACTTTACTTTGGGGGCCCATAATACGGTCCTCCCCCCTTCAAAAAGAACTCATCTATCCGCCATATATATATATATGTGTGTGCGTTTTAGCTGTAGGCCATAAGCCAAAGGGCAAACGTTTTGTGGCCAAAACGCAATTTTCCCTGGTAAAGTCGAGGAGCGTGTTAGTAACAAGTGCCTCTCACTTTGTTTTGGCCCCTCCTTTGGGTGGGCCCATCAACTTGTTCAGCTGGCTGAAGCGGTTGGGATTAGGATTTAAGACAAACAGATTAGAAATTCATACGAGATTTAAGTGATGGGGCAAAGCCAAGTTAGCTGAATTCATTTGGAATTTATAGACAGAGAGAGAGTGGGTTTTAGATAGAGAGGTTGCAACCCCTTTTTAGAGAGAGTAAGGGATTTTGTATAATAGGAAAATTAGACATAGGGCTTTGATTTGGTTAATTAATCACCTTAATTTTCTGGTATTTCATTTAGGATAATGTAATATATCTTAGCTTATGTTGTGTTATTTAGCTTGATTTTAATTTATCTTTAATACTCTAAGTAGAAAGAAATCGAGTACCAAAATTTACAATCGTAGCATCCTCTAAAGCTTAATTTTCTCTTATTTTCTTTAGGATAGTGTAATATATCTCAGCTTACATAGTGTTATTTAGCTTCCTTTTAATATATTGACTTATTACTAAATAAAAACAACTTGTATACCAGAATTCACAATCGTAACTTATTTTTCTCTTCTTTTCTTTAGGATATAGTGATATATCTCAGCTTATGTAGTGTCATTTAGCTTGCTTTTAATATATGTTTAATACTCTATGTATAAAGAAATCAAGTACCAAAATTCACAATCGTAGCACCCTCTAAAGCCAAGTTACTTGAGGTTAAAACAACCAAAGTAACTCCCCATAGCATCCTATGGCCCAGTTACCACTTCCTCCCCTTCCCTCTCTCTCTTTTTCTCTCTCTTTCTCTCTCTCTGTATTGGTCGCCATGTCGCCATAGTGCTTATCAGTCTGATGCGACTCTGATGATAATAATTCAGAGTCAAATATCTCGCGACGTCTAGTGGCCAAGAGGCATGATTTATGGCATTCCATTCGAGACTTGAACAATACGATAATTATTTATTAGAGTGGATCCCTCCGGGTGTACTTTGTGTGAGCAAAATGCAAACATACAAATATGTGTGTATATAAATAATAAGTTTTTGTTTGGCTGCAATGACTTTGCTGCCCATTTATAATGTTGAGTGCCAAGCAGTTAGGAGGGATCTCCGTTTATATATATATATATATATATATATAGTATCTATGAGGAGAGAGAGTACAGAGCGGAGACAGACCAGAGTCGCCCTGACAAAACCAGTTGGAAATGGCCTGGCAAACGGAATTTATTGCAATGGAGTGCTGAAAACTAAATCATCATCTTCCGAGGGATTGCGATTTGTGGAGGGACGAGGGGCAGGGAGGAGGGGTATGGAGGACCAGAACAATTGATACACTCTCCAGCAGCTCATTTAATATTTATGCGCATTTAGCCGGGCACTTTTTCTATGGCAATAGTTTCAGTTTGGCCCATGCGTAAATATGCGCAAAATAAATACATTTTTTATCTTCATTTTATTATTTCTCTCGTTTTTTTCGTTGCTTTTTTTTTGGCTCTGCTGCTGGTAGGCATAATTTATGCCCATAGAAGGGAAATATTTAACGCCTTTCAACAAAAATCGGGGCTATCTCTATATATATATATATATAGGATATTAGAGAAACCCTAGTAAAAACCTCAAGCGGGCATCTATAAAATAAAAGTAAATTGGTTGTCCGGCTTGGGTTTTGCTGCTGCTGGCCCGCTTTCCCCGCCTTGATTTTCCCCCCCAAAACAGTTCCGCATTTCTTCTCCTCTTTTTCTTGTTCATTTTCCTATTTTTTTTTTCCTACAATATATGTATATATACGGACAATATATATATATTTTTTTTTGTGCGTTTCTCCTTTTGCTCGTGTCGAGTTGTTCAAGCTGTGGCATAATTTTTACGCATTTGCTCGGACGGACCCCCCGGCAGAAGTGTTGATAAAAAGAAAAAGAAAAAAATATTATAAGGAAAGGGGCGATAGAGCAGGGTGGGCGTGGCACACGCATAGACTTCCTGCTTGTACTACTACAACATATTACAGAAAAAAAAAATATATAAATAATAAAGAAAAACGTTGAGGCTGCGAGCAAAGTTAAACAATTCATGGTCGAAGCTTTATGCTTTATACGCAAAACTTTGAGTTTTTGATTTCGGATGTCAGAGGAGCTCGAATTTTTTCTTCTTCTTTTTTCTTGTATGTGTGTGTGTGCTGTGTGTGTGTGCTTATCTATGCCGCCGGCTGCCAAGACGCACATCGCGGCGCACACAAACGCTTTCTGAAATGAACTACAATGGGTGCTTTGCTCATGCCCTTGTGGATCAAAGGGGTCCATTGAATTAAATGTGGGTTTAAGTAAAACGAAAAAAAAATTGAACAAAGAAATTAAAGGAAAAAAGAAAAATGTAATTAAGTGAAATTGCAGAAATTTCTAGACATATTTTTGTGGATTTCAACAATATTTACACTATTTTAAAAATATATTTCCACAATGATAGTCATTAATTATGAATACTAAACGAACATACAAGATATTTCATGCTTAATGATTTTTAATTAAAACTTTTCTTACATTTTGTAAAGTTACTCAAATATTTTACCTTAAATACACAGATTTTACTTTACAATTTTAATTTAAAGAAATTATAAAAGTTTTATAACCTAAAGGAGCTCCTTAAAATCCTCTTTTAACTTCCTCGATAAACTTAACGCTAAGAAGCCTTTACAAATTTATTTAGTGACTTTTTCTTAAAACATTCCAATTAAAAGGAATAAATAACTGCAAAGTTTTTAAATATTTAACCCTTAACACACATTTAATACTTAACAATTTTCATTTGAAGAAAATATTAGCTCCTCTTTTAACTTTTCAAATAAACTTTACGCAAAGCCTTTATGATTTATTTAGTAACTTTTATTTAAATCATTCCAATTAAAATCTATAATTACAAAAACTAATACAAAATTGCAAAGTATTTTGAAAATTGAACGTTTAACACATATTTTTATCTTAACAAATTTAATTTAAAGAAAATATTCAAGTCTTTTAACCACAACAAGATCCTTAAAAACCTCTCTTAACTTTCCCAACAAACTTTACTCTAAGTAGCCTTTTCAATTTATTTAGTACCTTGATTTTTAATTAATAAATTTCACTTAATATCCATAATTACAAAAATATAATAAATAATTCCCTTTTTTAAATTATCCATTAACTTTTTATTTAAATTAAAGTTAGAGTAAAACCTTCCTCGTCTAAACTGTATTAACGCAAATCGCAAATTTCTGCTTGTTTTATGTTTATTTGTTTGGGGCCGCGACGTTTGCCAAAAACCAAGGCTGTCTGTCTATATATCTGCGCGATGTCCCTGCCACCCCTTTTTCTCATACCCACTTCAGACCCCCCCTCCGCCCCTGTCCCTGTTCCTGTCCCTGTCCCCGTGCAGGCTCGTTTTGTGTGAGGCCAAAATCCACTTAAATCGATAAAAACTATCAAATCTGTGCGGGGCGTGTGCCTTAGTTGTCGGTTTTATTTTATTTTTATTTTTTTTTTTCGTTCGTGCTCCGTGCTCTTCTTGTTTCCTCCTCCTTTGCCCCGCTTCTCCGCCGGAGTCTGACCCGGAGTTTCGTCACTCATACGCCATGTGCGCCGTCTCCAGCGTCGTCGTCGTCGCCACTCATTTTTCGCCCATGTTGCGTATGTTGTCAAGTCTCTTCCGTTTGCTGCCTTTCACCAAAAGTCGTGTTTGTTTCTCTCGGTGTGCACAGAGAGGAAAAAACTACAAGACTTGGGAACTCGATTTAAATCATTTATTTTTTATTTCCAAATTAAAAAAGTCTGTCAAATGATTGATCTTGACCATAAAATTAATTATAAAACAAATGCAGTCTGGGTTTTTATATAAAATTAATGACAGCAAATAAAACTATTATTTATGAATATAAAAATATTAAATCAGGTTATTTTTAAAAACTATATATTATTGACAAAATCTAACACATTCTTGATTTAATCAATAAAATAAGAAATAAATCAAAAGAAGTCTTGCTTTTTGAATAAAATTAATGGGAAAAAAACAAAACTAACTTTCTTATTTTATTTATTAATATAAAAAAATAATTTTTAATAATAAATAAAAGATGAAAAATAAATAATAAATAATGAATAATAAATAAAAGATGAAAAGAATAGTAAAAATAACATATATAATTAATATATCTAATTAATAATTACACCAAATTTAGATACACAAAAAAATTCGTTGAGCTAAAATATAGATAAAATTGTACAATTTATTTAAATATACATAATAAATATAACATACAAATTAACTAAATTCTTTTGTGTATTTAAAATTAGTGTAACTATTACTTAGATATAATAATTACATTAATTTTAAATACACAAAAGAATTTAGTAAGCAAAAAAATATATAATATAATATAGAATTCGTTCAGCTATAATATAAATTAAATAATATAAATTAAAAAAATAAAATAATATAAATTAAATTAAAATATATAAATATGCATAATAAATATTTTTTCAAATTCTTTTTACCTCCTAAAATGCTTAAAAATATTTTTATATTTGTTCTTCCCTTTCCTATTACTCTTCATTTCTCTCAGTGCACATTGCATATGTGTCTGTTATGCCTGTTCTATGTGTGTGTGTTAACTTTTTTCTTGGCAACTGGCACTGAAATTGTGCTCAGCATTATTGTTGTTGCTGCTGGCTGGCATGTCCGTTTTGGCATGGACTTGGCCCAAACTCATTGTTTGGGGAATCCCCCCGACTCCGTCTATATTTCGATTTCTTCTATTTTTTTTTTTTTCATTTTCTGGGTGGTTCGGTTAGGCAGCAGCATTTCCGTTCTCTTCCGCTGTTGTCAAGCAGCTCAAACACACACTCACACACACCCCGAGCTGATGGGTGTGAGTTTATAGGCGCCGGCATTAGATGATATTTTTCCCTACTTCCCAAAAAAAAAAAAAAAATAGGAAAAATCCAAATGCGATACGCGAGGAAAAATGGCTGCTGGCCCTCCTCAAAACTATAATGCTAAATGACAAAATATGACAAATTATAATAAAAAGGAACTCTGAGAAAAAAAGATATTCGCTCAACGAATTTTATGACATTTGTCATGGAAATCTTTCCATTCGGCTGATTCGTCTTTTGTCTGGCCAATTTTGTGGTCGCCTCACATGACACTCAAACACTTGGGCTCAAAAAAAAAAAAAAGACGGCCTGCATTAATACAAAAATCACGCACTCGTAAATGTCTCTTTTATTCGGTTTGCGTGCCGAGATTTTACAATGGCTTTTTTTTTTGGCGAAAAATAAGGAAAATACTGGAGAAAAGATTAACAATAATCGGATCTAATCATGGTGTAATTATGTGTCGCAGTAAGTGGAGGACATTTTTATGAATGCAGAATGAAGTGGTTCTTAAATGTAAACAGTATTAAATGTAAACAGTATTATTTTGTTTAATATAATTTCTTGGATTATATTTTAAGGGGAATAATGTAGTTAAACTCTTTATTCCCTTGTTTAAATATTAGTTAACATTTTAAAAATAGTTACGGAATGTTTTAATTAACAAAAGTATGCATTTCCATTTCCCTTAAGAATAAGCATTAAGATAAACAGACTTATTTTGTTTAAAATAATTTCTTGAATTAAATTTTGAGGCAAATACTGTAATTATTTTTTATACTCTTAATTCCCTGGCTTAGGTTTTTGTCAAATATTTAGATTTAGCTTTAAAATGTTTAATTAAAAAGGAGTTTCCATTTCCTTTAAGGATTAAGATGAATATAACCAGACTTATTTGGTGTTATAAATATTTTATGCTCGATTTTAAGAGAAATATTTTATTGTAACTCTTTTTAATACATCACATATCCTGTTATTTATTAAATTTAACCATTAAATGTTTTAATTAAAAGTGAAACCCCATTTATTAGATATTTCTATAGATTCCAATTAACTTTTGCTAAAAAATAGTTAAATAACTTTCTACCTTTGAAGTGGCTTCTGACATCAATCATGGGTTTTTTCCCCCGTTCAAAATTTAAGTATACTTTCTGGTCCCGGCAAAAAACTTTATTATTATTTAAGCTTCATAAAGTTTCGAATTACTGAACCGCAAAAACTTATTCATATCAGTTGGCCAAAGTACAAATAAAATATAAAAAAGAACTCGTTTCACATATTCAAAACTAAAATAAGACAGTAACAAAAAGCTGAATCTGGTTGATAATATTCCTCTATAAAAAAAGAGACCGGTGAAAATGGGGAAAAACAAAGCTCTCTGGCAAAGGGCGGAAATATCCCCTTTTTTGACAAAAAAGTAGATCTCAGTTTTTGGTTATAATTGGGGGAAAAACCTCACACCGGGTAAAGTTTCCAATTAGAGAGCGAAGCGGAGCAACACTTTTTTTATTTTTCCATTTTGTTGTCGCTTTGCTGCTGGAAAACCCCCAAGTTTGAAGTTTTCCCAGTTTTTTGGGTTTTATTTAGTCGTTGTTTTTGTTTTATTTTTTATTGCAGTAAGTGCGTGTGTGTTGGTGAATGTTTTTAATATATGTTTGGGCAAAGCAATTTTCACACATGGAACCAAAATGGCGCGCACACAAACAAAACGCAAACTTTATAAACTAATAAACTCAGGCAGCCTGCTTTTTGCACTCACTGAGTTTCGATTAAATTTTTGTTTAGGTATTTTTTTGCGGAACTCTTTTTACTCCCCTCTCTCCCTAACTCAACAATCGGAAAATTGCTGCAAAAATTTCTGTGTGCTTCATAAATATTTCTCGAACATTTTTCGGGGTATTTCTGTTATTTTTTTTTGTTTCTTCTTCTTTTTTTTCCTTCGGCTTTCGTTTTTGCTAGTAGATTTTATGCATCGATTGTCGTTTGCCATATGCAACTAGCAATTTCGAATATTTGCCTCCACATTTTCCCCCTCTCAAAATTTTGGAATGACACGTATGCCGACATAGACACACCTCAAGGCATTAGGAAAATTCGGCTAGGGATTTGTTGCCGTTTTGTGATTTTGCAGACAGGATTGGAAATTGATTAAGTTGTTGATGAAATAGCAGCAGCTGAACCTGTTTTGCCAAACTAAGGGGATTATTAAGTGTTGTGCATGGTTAGCTATACAAACATATATGCTAATAAATCGAACATTTAGGATTTTCCAGCATTTTCCAGAGATTTTACTAACATTTTTGTGCCTGTTTCTTCGCACAATTTACATTTTCTGAAGCTTGACTTAATTTATAATTGTTCATTTTATATATTTTTTCTTGTACTCCTTGCAAATATTTGTAGTATATATTTTACTAACATTTTTCTGCCTGTTTCTTCGCACAATTTCTAATTTCATTACATTCTCTGCAGCTTCACTAAACTCACAATTGTTCATATTATTTTATATTTTTCTTGTTTTCCTTTGCAAATATTTTTAATTTTAGAAAAAAACAGTCTCATTTTATTTCTGCTTTCCACATGCGGCTAATTACACGCCTCACTGCTTGGCCACAATTAATTTAGGGTTTTTTGTTGGTAATTTTTAATTTTTCACTCCAACAAACTACAATTGCAAAATTACAAAAAATTACAGGAACAAAAAAAGAGAGTGTGCAAACGGAAGGCGGAATGGAAATTTCTACCAATTAGTAAAGTGAAGGGCCAGGGAAAGGGGAAATAAGGGAAAAAGGAAAAGCAGTTGCAGTTAAGAAGGAATGCAATTATTAAAAAAAGGCCAAAAGCAGAGCCATATCTGAAACGAGGATGCTACCAACAAACATTACTAAATATGCAAATGTGAATTTCTCTGTCTCTTTCTCTTTCTCTATACCCATCTCTTTCCTGCTCTCCCTAGTCTCCATCTCTTTCGCACAGTGTGCGGCACAATGATTGCTGCATTTATGAGATAAGTTTTTACTGTCGACAACAATTAAATTACATTTTAGAGTTTATGGCCTTCGGCTGCCTCATGGTTTGGCGATGGCTCTCGTTGTCGAGTCGCTTCTGTCGCCAAACTTCAATAAATTCTAATAATTTATTTCATTACCAAAGTGTCTGCCATGTGTAACTGTAATTTCTGCTGCATTTAAAATGTATGGAATGCCAAAAAAAATGAGGGGAAAAAGAATTTAGAGCACACAGACAATTGGGTAATAAAAAAAGTGTGCTCACTCTTCACTTCCAAAGAAGGGTTAGTTGGGCCTTTTTATATTCCTTAAGTTGAAGGGCTTACCTTGTCAGATTTAGTGGTGAAAAATGTTAGAATTTGATTTCGGAGTTTTTATAATATTTAGATGATTTTATGATAATTTTAAATGTATTTTTAAATGTAGTGAGATCATATAGAAGTTTGTATTATTGGTATTAGTATGTAGTTCCAATTTTAACTATTAATGTTCCTTTACTTTTTTTCTTTACATAATTTTCTATATGAATCCTACACTGAAAATAATAATATTCTTTCGAGATTTTGTACATTTATAAAATAAAACCTTTAACATAAGACTGAAAGTTGTAGAAAATAGAATGCAATTCAAAAAATTTAAGCAACTAGTTTTCGGCTTCATTTAAACACAAAAAAAAAATTACCAAAAATGTTGAACCTTTTTATCAGTGTTGTATGCTTTTATTTCCTAGTAACCATTTTAACTATTTTTCCTTTACCATTTTCTTTAAAGTTATTAACTTTCTATACATCTCCTAAGCATTTTAATTAATTTATATATTTTATTGATTAAAAAAATCTTTTTCCATTCCTTTACACACATTTTTATGTTTAAAATATACGTTAGGCATTCGATCTGTTTCGCACTTCTTAGTTTTAATTTTATTTAAAAATTAATTTAATCATAACGAATTTTGTAAAGTCTCAAATAGTTTTATGTTTTTATTTTCTAAGGGCAATCTCAGCAAAATCTTTTCCTTTTATATTTTTTCCTAATGTTAAAATTTTTTTTTTTATGAACCTTTTGTATTTTAAGATTATTTACTCCTTAGCTGCTTTTAAAAACTTTTTTTTATCCCTTTCTACATTACATTTCAGAGTACATAAAATATCTTTAAAATTCTATGATCATTTTAAATGTGTTTTTAAAGCTAGCTAAATTATTAAGAACTTTGTATGGTCTTAAATAATTGAATGAATTGAATTTTAATGATAATTTTAACTACATTTTTTCCATTACTATCCATTTTCCATTTTTCGTAATGTTTAAAAATTCTTTATTATGAAACTCTTTATATTTTAATTTAATTTATCCCCTAATTATATCAATTTTTTTCTTTATCCCTTTTCCCCACATTTACTGTTTAAATTATTCGCTTAACATTATGTTTTTCGCAAAAATTCAGGCCATGGTTTAATTAAATTTATGTTATCTACGGCTCTATGTCATTTTCATAATTCCGTTAGCTATTTTCTGGCTTTTGTAAATTCTCACAACAAATTGATAATCATTACTACCGACGACCGACGACGACGATGAACGACTATGACTATTTATCCGGCCCGCATGCCGCTTTGCTGGTGAAATATATTTGCGTTACGGGCCATTGTCATAATGCGATGCCGCCCGCCGCCCGCCGCCGCCGCCTGCATCTGCCTCTGATACCGCCGCGGCCTCTGCCTCCTGCCCCTGCCCCTGCCTCCTGCCCCTGCCACCACCCGCATCTAATTTGCCGGGTTTTTCGGACCAAGGGCATTCATTTAGTCGTTTATGTGTGGTTCCCCCTCCCTTCTGTTCGTAGTTAGTTATCGGGGAAATTGAAAAACCGCATTGCATGTGTGTCTAGCTAGGCTCCCTTTCCCTTCACATTTTTCCACACCGCTCTCTCCTTGGGGGGCTTTTCCCGCCTCGCACTTCGTTTTCGGATTATTTTTGCATGCCACTGGGCGTGTTAAACATGCATTTTCTCTGATATACGAGTGCTGATGCAGCCCCGATATCCTTGACAGGCGAGGGAACATTTTAATTAGTGTTGGAGGTCCTTCGAATCCGGGGAGAGTGTGTGCGTGGGCGTGAAAAGTGGGCGGGGACAGGAAAGTGGCCAAAGTAATTGGTAAATGGAAGGCCATGAACTCGGTTTTTTGTTTGGGGTTCATTTATGGCTTTACTTTAAAAGGGAAGAGTTGGTTTTTTTTAAGGGAATTTTTGTTAATTTTTGCTTTTTAAAAATCTTTTAAATTTTCCCAAAAAATCTACATTTCCCTCCCTTTTCTGAGTCATCAACCTGCTTTGCTATGCCACACAGAGCTTGTCTTTATGCAATCGCAGTAATTAGCCGCCAACGCCAACGCTGCCACAAATTGTAGTTGCATTGTTTTTATAACGCCTTATGCAACACAAGATAAAAAAAAACAAGAAAAACATAGAGAAAAACAGAGGAAAAATGCAAACAATAACCAGAAATACCAAAAAAACCAAATCATTAACATAGTGTGTGTGTGTGTGTCTGAGTAATTAAACGAAGAAGCTGTCCAAACACAACAGGTTGCAGGTTGCAGGTTGCAGGTTGCAGGTTGTTAGTTGCAATTTGTTGCATATGGAAAAATGTTGTCGCTTGTTTTTCGGTTTTTTTTTTTGTCTGCTTTTTGGTGGAAAATTGCCGGGTAACCGCAGGTGGAAATTATTGAGGTATTTGGGATGGCTTATGCAATTACAGTGTGGTGCAGCATGTGAGGCATGTGCCTGTGTGGCATATTGCAAGTTGCTGGCCTCGAATGGGGAGTGTTTTTTTTTTTGAACCAGAAACCATTCTAAACGGAACCGATAACCAGTCATTGAGCTTGGCCACCGGGGAAAATGTGCCACGACACATGGAAAACGCACTAAGGCATTTTTCCTCCCCTTACCCCCCTGAGAATTTTCCAGACGCGACGCACTCGAGCGACGCAAAGAAAAAGAAAGAAAGAAAGAAAGCTGTGAAATGGCCGCCATTGACTGCAGTTTTCTACCTCTTTTTCTACTCTCTCACCGTCTTAGCCACCGTTTTTTTTTTCTAGGCATTTTTTCATGTCTTGGCTCGCCAACTTGGCCAACTTGTCTATTAACGGTAACTAGGTAAATGTTAGAAATTACCGTTAGAAAAATTGCCTCTGCTCTATTGCTATTTGCACACAAAGTAAGCCATTTGTTTGGAGGCACTGAGACAAAAATTAAATGAAATAAAATAAATTCTTCAAGTTGGTTCCAAATATAAAGACATTTTTAATGAAGTCAAAAGATAAGTTAAAAAGCTTCCTAATATTTTGACAAGTATTTTAAATTTAAAATCTAAAAAACAATATTTTTATAGATTTTTTTCTAGTGGGAGAAAAATTTCTTTGTCTTCTTTGACTTCTGTTAGTGAGAAAGTGTTGACTTGGGAGCCCCCAAAAGCATAGCCCTGAAGTATTTAGCACTTTTCCACTAACTTAACTGCAATCTGTGAGCACGAGGAATGCTAATTTCACTTACTCCAAAAGGGGGTTCCCTTTTTGCTCATTGCCAGTAATTGCTATTCGTGGTTGGAGAAAGAAACTCCTAAACTAAATGAACCTAAATGAATATTTACTTTTAATTGGTTAAGCTTCATCAATTGTTTTAATTCATTGAGGGTTGAGCTTTCTTTTGGGGATATATTTTCACAAAATAATAATTAATAAAATTGGGAATTTATTTACAAAATGATTCGATATAAAGCAACAAGCTTCATTTAAGAATTTGTTGATTTACTTAAAGTTTATTTATTTACAGTTCAGGAAAGAAATTTGCTTAACATTTATTTAATTTCCTTAACTATTTAAAGTGAGTTTTACCATATTGAGAGGCTCATCAATATTTTTTAAATACTATTAAAATTATCTAAGTACTTTAAAGTTTATTTAAGAAATCCAATAAGCTCAACATTGATTTCTAAATACATTCCATTGACATTATTAATTTTTTCTTAGCAGAATTATGATTATAGTTTACAATTTCTGATTAATTACCAGTTCAAGACAGTAATTTTATTAATTAATTAATATTATTAAGTCCCTTGAGCTATTTAATTTGTATTTAAAAATACCAAGAAGTTAAACATTAATTTATAAATACTTTTAAAATTCTCGGAATATTTTTAAGTTTATTTTAAATATCTAAAAAGCTCATCATTGATTTCTATATACATTCCATTGACTTTATTTATTTTTCCTGTCAGAATTGTGATTATCATTTACAATTTCTGACCTATTAACAGTTCAAGAATATAAAATAATATTTATTAAAAAATTCAAGAACTTCTATATTAATTTCTAAGTATTTTTTTGACTCCAAGAACAATTTAAAATTTATTTTTGGAATTTTTAGAAGTTCAACAATATTTTTAAATACTTTTATTTACTGTATTTATTTGGTTTTTTTTATTATGAATTTATAATCTTTTATTTTGTATCAGTTTATGACTTCATTCATAAAATTAATGATTCATGACAATTAAAGATCAATATATTTATAAAATTCCATGAAACAAATGAAAGTTTGTTTTGAAATTCCAAGAATTATAACTAGAATTTTAAAATATTTATGAAATTCGCTAAATAATTTCAAGTTTATTTTTTAGTTCCAAGAAGTGTCTCAAAATACTGACGGTTGCAATATTAATTTTTCTTTCTAACTACATATATAATATTCAATAAATCAGTTTAGATTTCCTAAAAATCAAAGCAGTTTCCTGTTTTTTTTTTTTTTTTCTTGATCACTTAAGTTTCTTTTGAGTGAGTTTTTTTTTGCCATTTGGCCGGAACACATTTCGCCTCTGATAGCTGCTCAATAATTCAGTTGACTTTTGACACCTTTGGTGTGTGGCTGGCGGCGGATCTGAGACGGCGCTGAGACGCGGCTCACCTGTGGGAGAAATGCAGACGAGAGCACTCGCAAATGGCCTCATCAAGACGCTCAACGTGTCGCAAATGCGTTGCCGTTGAGTGGCCTCGACACCGCCACCTCAGCAACATCCACCTTGCCACCTTGCACCTTCCTCTCCCCAACCCAAAAAAATAAATAAAAAAAAAAAATAGAAACCCGGTGGCAAGTTTTTACTCAGTAACCACCTGAAGCCGGTCTAGACACTTTTGACACAAATGCGGCGGGTGTTAAGAAAAAAAAAAAAAAAAAAAGAGTCTACAAATGTGTCTCCTCTTCATCTGTCTGCCATTTAATATGGCAGAAAAAAAAAGAAACCAAACACACACACTCACACACACACACACACCTGCAGATATAAACAAAAAACAGAAAGAAACAGATTGCTAAGCTGCGTAGATTTCCGCGTGGTGTCCTCTGTCTCAGTCTGTCCTGCTCCCCGATCCCGCTCCCCTTTCCCATTCCCATACCTTGCCGGGCCACACCCCTCTCTCAATCGCGCCCTCTCACCTGGGCTCACTTGTCTGTCTGCCGTCGACGTCAACATCAGCGCTGGAGGTGCGTGTCTCATTGTCTCCTACACTGCTAGAAAATCATTAGAAATAACTTAGAAGAGATTTTTGCTTTAAATATCTTTCAACAATAAAAGTAGATATTCCAAAATCTTGCTAAAAGTTCAAATATGATTTTTGGAAGAGTAATTAAAAGATATATTTGAACTAAAGACAAATAAAATGTAAAAAGGAAGTTGAAACTGAAATAATTATCAAACTTTAAATATTGTACAAGGCTTCTCTCTAAATAAATATGGAAAAATTATTTAGAGAAAATTATTAAATATTTAAAAAAATAAAATAGAAAAAAAATTACTTAAACTTGTTAACACTAAAATATTAAAATGTCTTAGATTATATTTTGTGGATATCTTCCATCTAAAAACAAATAAAATGATAAAAGAAAGAAGAAACTTACAAAATTATTTAACTTTAAATATTGAACAAGGCTTTTCCCTAAAAAAGAATAAACAAAAATTATGTAATATTTTTCTTAACAAATAGAAAAAATACTACATTTTCCAACACTAAGAAGCTGGTAAAGAATTATATTTTAAAAATGTCACAGCTTTTTTTTTCGTGGATATCTTCCAGCTAATAGCAAATAAAATGTTAAAAATTAAGTAGCAACTTAAATAATTATAAACTTTAAATTAAACAAGGATTCTCCCTAAATAAATATACAAAAATTATTTAACATTATTTAAATAAATAGAAAAATACTACATTAACTTACACAGCTTAATCAGCTTTTTCATCGGATTTTATTCAACTTTTTAGTGTTAGTAAATGTATTGTGTTTCCATTTATTTTAAATAATATACAATAATTTTTGTAAATAATATTTAAATATACCAATAATTATCAAATTCTACTTATTTTATTATTTCTTATTAAAACATACGTAAAGCTAATTCTTGTGACAGCTTTTTCTTTAAATGTTAATTTAACCGTCACAAATTTAATTAACATTTGACATTCTTTGTGTCCCGTGTATGTAGGTGTGTGTGGGGGTCCCAGGTGAAATGAGGTGTGTGTGTGTGTGTGTGTGTGTGTATGTATGAGGTGTTATATGGGGTCTTCTTAAGGCGGGAAAGAGAGGTGTCTCTGGTAGTACTTGAGACAGTACGAGAGTGCATATTGAGACAGGTGACAACAGTCGCACTTCATTCATTCTGTTGTTGTGACTGCAGAGCCAGCGCCTTTGCCTCATCCTCTACCTTTGCCAGAGCTGGCTTTACCCTCATCGTCGTCTTATTCTGGTGCCCAGGTGCCTCCTCTTCTTTTAGCCACATTACCCAACAACAGCACTAACAACTGTTTGTGGTAATTGCTGGCACTGCAGACGCACTAAATCAATTAGAATGCAGCCCACGCACTTCGCACTCACAGTCGCATTCACATTTGCAATGGAAATTTCTAAGCACAAAAAGATTGTTCTACTTCTAGTTTATGATAATGGCTGCAAAAAACTTGAAAACTTCGCAACTCCATTCAGAGATAGCAATCTTGAGAGGTGTGTGTCTGTGGTGCAAAGTATCTTTCCGCTGCTACCAGGAATTTTCGTAGATAACGAGCACAATCCGCTGTGGGAAAAATGTACAAGTTGCGCTTGCAAGCTTACAAATCACAAGCAATTTAAATTTTAATGAGTTTTGTGTAATTTATATGAACAATTCATTAGCAGAGCATTGCAAATGGTTAGTTGGAAATGGAGGTTTTCATTTTATTTTATAGATTAGATTTTCCAAGAACTAATTGTCAGGTGAATTAGTTTTTCTTTCTTGAAGAATAAAAATGAATATGGAAATGTTATGCAGATTTATATATTTAATTTTTAAGGGTAACCTGAGTCTTAATAAAAGACTCTTAAGCATAAATTTAAAAAGATGAATCTCTTTTTAATGATAAATTTACTCTTCTAAAAATGTTTAAAATTATACAAATTCTAAAAACATTTCAAGCATGCTTACAATCACTCAAAAAACTAAAAACCTAAATGGAATTTCCTATAATATTCCAGAAATAATTTATTTTAAATATCAAACCCGCAAAATAATTGAAGTTTTTCTAATTTTTCTAAAATGTTTAAAATTATATAAATTCTAAAAACTTTTCAAGCTTACTTTTAAACCCTCAAAAAACTAAAAACCCAAATGGAATTCCCTAGAAAACCCTAGAAAACATTTATTTTAAATATCAAACCCGCAAAATAATTGAAGTTTCCCTCAACCACTTGCCAGATTTGCATAATCCCCTTTCCTTTACCAAATTTTAAATCATTTCCCTGAGTATTTCTTGAATTTTGCTGAGAATTCTTGAATTCTTTAATGCTTTTTATCTGGAATCCATTTGGCATTCTGTTTCGCTCTCGAGGAATTTTTTATGGAATGCACTTCTTTCACTTTTCGTTTGTTGTCTCTCATATTTTGACGATGACGATGACTCGCCTCCACACGAAAGTCAATGCTCCCCGAAATGGAAATGATTTTTTGCTGATTTTTTGTATGAGGGGTTCACTGACCCTCACTCCCCAGATATGCAACACCCAACACCTTTTGTCAAAAACAAAAATAAATAAAATAAAATTACACCAAAAACAACAACAGAAAGGTGTCTTCGGTCAGTTGTCAGTTGGTGGAAGGTGCGATAAATGCGGACAGACGTAACGAGCGAAAGGGCCGAAAAAAGAAACCCATTAAAGTAAAGCTGCATTAACAGCTAAATGAAAACACCCAACGAAAGCAGCAGCAACAACAACAACAAAGCGCAGGCATCAAATTTCTTTACAGACGGGACAACAACAACAACAAAAAAAATAGCGTGGGTCTAACCCTTGGTTACCTGGGAGAAATTGTAGAGGCATTAAGGGGGGACACTAGAAAAAAATTTGAATTTTAAATCTATTAGACAAATTTAAAGTACACCAAAGTGCTTTTATTCCTTTATTTTATTTTATTACTTATTGCTGACTGATTTATCTCAATATTTGGTGTGGTTTTTATAGCTAAATTCGTACTTGGGAATTATTAGAGCAATCTTAAAGAGTTTTTCTGATAAAGAAAGTCGAGTCTTGATAAAGTAAACTCTGTTAAAGAAAGTTTTCTGTTTTTAAGATTTAAAAATCATTTTAAAATTAATTTGATGACTGATTAACCTCAATATTTGGTCTGATTTTTAATAGCTAAATTCGTACTTGGGAATTATAAGAGCAATATTAAAGAGTTTTTTGTTTATGAAGAAACTCGAGTCTTGATACTGCAGACTCTGTTAAAGAAAGTTTTCTGTTTTAAATATTTAAAAATAAATTTTAAATTAATTTGATGACTGATTAGCATCAATATTTGGTGTGGTTTTCATAGCTAAATTCGTACTTGGGAATTATAAGAGCAATATTAAAGAGTTTTTCAGATAAAGACATTCGAGTCTTAAGTATAATTGGAACTGTAAACTCTGTTAAAGAAAGTTTACTGTCATTTACAATGTATTTACAATATTTTAAATATTTAAAAATAATTAAAAAACTTTAAATTTTTAGATTTTTATTTTAAGGCTTTAAATTAACCTTTTTTTGTTTCAAGTGTCTTAAAACGAGCCGGGGGAATGCCAAATCGAACGATTAAGACACGCTTACGTTTTAATTTTGCCTTTGTTGTTTTGTTCTGCAGTTTCGTCTTTCGTGTTTTTTTGTGTGTTGTGTGTGTGTTTTTACCCTCACTTTTTTTATGTCTTTTTATTTGTTATTTGCGGGGTTTCATTTAAGTGCCCGCTGCTGTTTGCTGCTGCCTTTTGTTGTGTGTTTGTTGTTGTTGCTGCCGCTCCTATTAACATTGCTCGACTGTCGTCGTTGCCGTTAGTTTTCACTCTTATCTGTCTCGTTATTCCCTGTTTTTTAGTTATTTTTTGTTGTATTTTTACAAATGCATGTGGGTGTTCCCCCACAGCCCGCCGTTTCCGCCATTTCCCACACTCGCTTTTGTTGTTTAGTTTGTGCCTTTTGTGCAAATATTTCAATTATTTGTCAAATTGACACAATGCGCAATTCTGCAATTCGCAATTGTTCGTTCGGTTCGCAAAGGCAACGTGGAGAATAACAACAACAATAAATATAACAACAATTGCCCACGAACCGGCGATGTTGTCAACAAAATTTGAGTGATAATTTCAATTTGATTTATTTTCGCACTAGATTTCATTGAAAACATTTATTTTGTTTAGCATCTTTCATGTTCTGTTTGGTGTATATATTCCAGGGAAATCAGAAAATTTGCAACGGAAGTCTTTTCGGGCGCGGATATTCGCTCTATAAATATTTTGTTTTATGTGCATTAGAGCCACGAAACATGTGTTGACATTGCGGGTGGTCTCTGTTCGCTTTTTTAAATCAATTTAGCTTGGAGATATCAAAGCGAAAAATCGGGTGGAATCTTAAAAACTATTTGCATTTATTTACACAAAAAATTAAAACAAAATATTTTCTATGTCTCTTTGACAATTTTCTCCTCTTTTTTGCAAATCTTTTGATTAAACATATACATTTTTAACGGCCTTAATGAAAACTATATTTAGAATAACATTTGTATAAGAACTCCATAAATTTCTCTAAGGTCGAACTTTATCTCTTATACGCTATTCTATGCGAAAATTAAATTCAAACTCGACCTCTTATACGCCCTTCTCTGCGATTCTCATGATCATTACCTAGGAACTGTTTTTAGCCAAATATAAATATTCTTATCAGGATTTTGTTAAGCATAAAAACTACTTATAAAAAGTATACCATTTGTATAAGAACTCCAATAATTTCTCTGAATTCGAACTTGATCTCTTATACGCCCTTTCTATGCGATTCTCTTATATTCCCTTCTCTGCAATTCTCAAGATCATTACCTAGAAACTGTTGCCAAATACAAAAGTTTTTAGTACATTTTTTTAATCATAAAAAATTATTATAGACAGTATAATATTTGTATAAGAATTCCATAAATTTCTCTAAATTCGAACTCAATTTGTTATAAGCCCTCCTCTGCGATTCTCAATATCATTACCTAGGAACTTTTTTTGCCAAATATAAATATTCTTATAAGGATTTGGTTAATCATAAAAATTAATTATAAAAAGTATAACATTTTTATAAGAACTTCATAAATTTCTCTAAATTCCAACTCGATCTCTTATACGCCCTCCTCTGCGATTCTCAAGATCGTTTCCTAGGAACTGTTTTTGGCAAAAGTTCTCAGTAAATTGTTTTTAATCATACAAATAATGAAATATCTTTTAATAGCTATCATAAAAACTCCTGAATACCAGGAATAAAGCGCAATCTGCGTAGAATTCCTAGGAATTTCTCTCGCAGATAACCTTGACTTGGTGGGGGCCAGGGTTGCGGAAAAAAATATTGTGAGGTGTCTCTGTTCTGTCTCGAGTCTTATCGCAGCAAAGAAATGATAACGTTTTTGGATTGGTAACCAGAGTGGCGCAGCAATGCCCCAAAACAACCTATTAATTTAAGACAAACACCATCGTATGTTCTCTTGCAGATAAACAAAAAGAAAAAAACAATAATAATTAGAGAGAGCAGCAATGTTGAAGAAGGAGGCCCACTAGCAAAGAAGGGGGCAGAAATCAGAGTTTTGAATAGCGACAAAAATACCATGGTGCGACTGAATGTTGCGGACAACGGCAACTTGAGTAACATCAGCAACGGCAACGTCGTAAGCAGCGTCAACGGTACAACCAGTGGCAACAATAATGCGGGCGGCAGTTGCTCCTCGACGACCTCATCGACGACCAGCCTGAACAGCAATCCGGCCTCGCCTGCCTGCAACATGGTGATGTTGCCGGCACCACCGCAGCAGCAGCAGCAACACTTGCTGGTGCAGCAGCAGCAGCAGCCACCGCAGCAAGTGCTGCACGTGCAGCAGCAGCAGCAGCCACATGCCCCGCAGCAGCAGCAGCAGCAACACTCTCCCTCGGACGGGGGCTCCTCTAATTGCTCGCTGCCGGCCTCTCCGCCGCTGCTGCAGCAGACTGCCACGCCGCCGCAGGGCGCCCAGATAGTGCCGCCCGTTTGCGCCCTGCACCACCCACAGCAGCAGCTGGCCTTAATGGCTGCGATGCAGCACCACCATCACCTGCCGCCGCCGCCGCCCCACGCCCTGCACCATGCCCCGTTGCCGCCACCGCCCAATCTACCGCCGCCTCCTCCGCCCCATGAAAATGGCCATGGCGGGGCAGGTGCTCCATCCCCGAATGGAGGAGGCGGCGGCGGCGGCGGCGGTGGCTCATCCGCCAGCAGCGTTAGCAGCCTGTCCAGTGGCAGCGGCGGTTCGGGCGGTCAGGGCAACGGCGTTGGTCTGAGTAACGGCACGAATGGCATCGGTCCGCCGCCACCGGTGCCTCTGGCGCCGGGACAGCTTTATATCCAGTATCCGGGCGAGTTCTATCCGCCGGAGTACTACATCGCACCGCATCCGCACGAGGGCATCTGTCCGCAGCATCCGCATCACCCGCATCCGCACCATCATCAGCCCATGTGCGCCATGTCAACGGAATACGGTGAGTCGAGTGTTTATATTTGGGATATATATCGAACAGGGGAAATCGAGAGGATATCATAGATTATTAATATCGAAAGAATCAAATTTTGTATCGATAATTATTTAAAGTTGATTTATTACATGTTTCTTGAAGCAGTAACAATTTGAAACTAGAGTTTAAACATGTCTTAATTGATAATATAAAATATACATAGAAGTAAGCACTTCTTATATCAAAATAAATATCGAAAAAGGTTTATCGGTGGACAATATATTGATATTAACAATGCACTTTGAGGTTTTTGTTCAAAGTATACATTTTTGTAAGCATAATATTTCGAGAATTTCTATGGAAGTTAATTGTATATTTCGGGTGTGTATAAAATGGGGCATCCAAAAAATACTGCATTAAATATTTATCGAAATTTATCGATTTTTTATCGATTCAAGCATAAATTCTATTGATTATATATTATAAAATCCATTAATAAGTTAAATTTAGAAGTTTAAAATATGCAAGTGGAAAATAAAAAGTAAACCTGGTAGTTAGCACTCCTTATAAATTTGTAAATATCGAAAAAAGAGAAAAATATCGATAATAACAATAAATTTTGAAGTTGAGACTATCTATTTTTTTATGTATAGTTTTTCAAGATTTTTAAAGAAAATTTGCAGATAAAATAAAGAAGCAATGTTCGTACTTGAAGATACTACAAAATATTTTTTATCTTTCTGTACGTACAATGGTCCCTCAAAATATTTAACAAAATAAAATAAAAAAGAAATGAATTCAAGCAATGTTAAAGCTTGTGAGAATTTCTCGTCGTCGCAGCTGGAGTGACAGCTAATTACAGCTCAAGTAATCCTTCGGCTAAGTATCTCAATTCGTCAAAAGATACTTTGCTAAGCCTTTGCCACGATGATGCAGTCGCCGAGCTCTTAAGCTGCCAAAAAACTTGGCAAGCGACAAACAAACAAAAATGGGCGAAAAATGAGGAAAGCTCGCCATCTAAAAATAGACGAGAGCCACAGGCAAGGGCTTAGCCGCTACCATTCCATTCTCCCCCCCAAAATAACCACCCAGTTTTGTCCACATCCCTTTCTGCAGTAAGTTGTATACATTTGGCATTTAAATCTGCTGAGAGGCAAACCTCAACCTCAGACCACCACCGCCACCATCCTCCCACAAAGTCCGCAAAGTCAACAAGTAAACTTTGCATTTGATTTATCTCTCCGGAATACCATTTTCCCCCCGGCATCTCGTATCCCCCCTTTCTATTCCTCCACTGACTGCGCTAGTCATTTAATATCATCAAGCAACAAATTAGCTGGAAATCACATTTTTTCCACTACTACTGTTGATGGTGCCTTTTGTGCTAGTGAATGCACTCGGAATTATTTGAATTTCCATAACAACAAGAACGGAATCCGTTGGAGAGCAGAGAGTATTTATATTAATAGATATGGCATCCAGTTCCAGCTTCGACAGCAGCTTAGTAGCAGTAGGTTCCAGTTCCCGTTTTAGTATACAAAAACTGACCAATCTACGCCCATCGCGGGATTTGCATATGAGCTGCGCTTTGACTTGTCAGAATAAAATGTATTTATTTTTTATACAGGGTGCGCGGGGTTTATTTTTAAAGATTCTATTGAAAACTGTTAAAAGTAGGCTTGTAGTATTAAATATCTAAATAAATATCTGTGTAAGTTATAAATTTAATATCTAAATTTATAATTTATATAGTTATATAGTAGTATTTAGTTTCTACTAACATACAATTAATACTATGGATGTCCTTTATAAGGACAATGCTAAAAATTTGGCAAAAAAAATGCATGAACCTTTTATAATCAATGCAGATTTATATTTTGAGCGAAAAAAATACTAAATACTAATAAATAATGGTTATGTTTGACTTTAAATTTTGTTAATCAAAAATAATAATTATTAAAGGCTTTTAGTTTTTTTCCTTACAAATAATGATAATTATTTGGAAAATAATCTAATAAAAAATCAAAAATAATAATTATTTAAGGTTTTTCGATTTTTTTGCTCACCAATAATGATTATTATTTGAGAAATAATCAAATAAAAAATCAAATAAAATAACTATTTAAGATTTGTAGTGTTTTTGCTCACAAATAATAATTATTATTACTAAACTCAAATCTATTCGGTGTCGAGAATGAAACATAGTGTGTGTGCTTATCTTTAATCAAAAATAATAATTATTATTGCTTTATTTAATGTAAATCAATTTTCATCATATTATTTATTTATTTAAAATTTTGTTTTATTTATTTGTTATATTTAATTAAATTTTTTATTATATTTTATTAATTTTGTATTATATTTCATTTTTATTGACGAATATCATAAAATTCTTAGATAATATCCAACAAGATTTTTTACGATATTATCCATTTTGTTTCAAGTTTCTAAGGGCATGATTTTTTACTTAAAAATTTCCCCAAATATTATTATTCACGGTTCCTGTTTTCTAGTTATTATTTGTCTCTGGTAAATCCAAATTAGCACCCTGTATATTCGAAAGCTTATCTAAATAACAAGCAATTCGCATTTGTGTTTTGGCATTAGCATGATACTTTCAATGCTCACACACTCCCACACCCACTCCACACACACACACCAAAAATGACCATAGCCAGTCGGACTGGAACTTGGCTCTCTGGCTGTCCGACTCTTTGGCTCTGACCAAGCCCCAAAGACTGACAGCTTCCAGCTTCCAATCCAGAGGAATGGGAAAGAAATCAGAAATGTGTCACTCCGATAAAGAGAGAGGGAGGGAGGAGGAGGAGAGACAGACTCTGAGTGTTGGCAAAATATATCTATAATTGAATTTGATCAAGTTTTGGCGCAACCTAAAAACCCCAATAACCAGCATTTTCAATTTATCAATGTCATTAACCCTAATTGTGGTTTCTGGGGAGGGAGGAAGGGAAGGGAGAACAGAGGCCGCCCATTGATTGGCAAATTTGAAACTTGAGACGATACAGAGAGATATAGAAGAAGAGACTTTTCAATTTTGGTTTCTTTTTGATTGTTTTCTGGCGCATTTTCTAATTCAATTCCCCGACTTACAGACTTATGTACACACTAGACTGTGTGCTGCTAATTGAATTTGCATGTGAGGCTGACAGTTATCCACACACCAAACCGCACACTCTTAACCCACTGAGGCCCCCCCTCTTAGCCCCCCGTGTGTCACTTAGTTTGATGTCAACATCGGGGGAGCCCAAAGTGCCAGCGTTCTGGGAGTCTTCTCCACTAAGTTGCACATAATTTACAATTACTGGGAAGTGTAAATGGCTTTTGCTTACCTCCCTCCATCAGGATCTCTCTCTCTCTCTCTCTCTCTCTCTCGAAGTTTCGCTCCTGGCAGCTTCCTTTGCTCATTTGGCAAAAGCCTGCACAGGGGGAAAATAATTGCCACCTCGAATGAAAACAGAAAATCATAACTTGAGACAATTTAATTTACACTGTGAAATGTTTTATTTTAGATCGCGATTTTAATTTATTAAGTAAGTATATTATTTTTATTTATAGTTTGAGGTTTGAATGTTACATTTAATTCACATAAATTGAGTGTAGATTATTAGGCCAGAGCACACAGATACAAATTGCTCAAACACCTTTTTTTGTAGCACGAAATTCGTACTTAAGAATTTTAAGGCGCGCTAAATACGTTCTTGGGAATTTTAAGATGGACCAAATTCGTATTTGGGACTTTTAAGGCGCACAGAATTCATACTTAGAAATTTTAGGGCACACAAAAATCCCACTTAAAAATTTTAAGGCTCTCTGAATTCGTACCTGAGAATTTTAAGGTGCACAAAATTCGTATATCTGAATTTTAAGACGCACCAATTTCGTACTTGAGAATTTAAAGTCTTACCAAATTCGTACTTGAGAATTTTAAGGCACACAGAATTCATACTGGAAAATTTTAAGACGCACAAAATTCGTACTTGAGAATTTTAAGGTGCACTTACTTCATAGCTGGAAATTTTAAAACGCACAAAATTCGTACTTGGAAATTTGAAGGCAGACCAAATTTTGTACTTGGGATTTTTAAAGCGCACTGAATTGGTACTTGGGAATTTTAAGGTTCCCTTTTGGCAATTTCAACTTAAGAGAAGATTATTACAACATTTTATAAACAAAAGAAATTTTTCAAATTATCTTTTTAAAAAGATACTAAATATTTGGCAACTAGAAACCCTTTAAAATTAACAACTATAGATTTTTCTTGCAGTGATTGTTGCTTTGCCTGCTTTGCTGCCTTTTCCCTGAACTCCAATCGACTTTGCTCTGCTCTGGTTTGGCCTGGCCTGGCCTGATTGTTGTTAATCGAATAAACTTGCAGAGGAAATGGGCTCTGAGTGCGTGCTGGGCCTTAGTCTAAGACACAGCTTCAAGCAAGCCCACCCACCCGCTTCCTCCCCTCCCCTCCCCTGCCTTCCCCACATTGTGTGTTCTAATGGAATTTGCGCTCGGGTCGGCATCAACTTTACTATATTGATATGGATGCTGAGCATGTTATAATTATAAGAATGCTGAGCATGCTCTTGTTCCTGCCTCCTCCTCCCACACACACCCGACTTTAGTTGTGCAAAAAAAAAGAAAGAGGAAAAGGGAAAAATATTTAGCTGAATAGTGTACATATGGAAGTGTATTTCCTGGGTTCTTCCGAATAGTTTTGGCAGGCGCTAAGAAGGGAGGGACGGTCACCCTCATGGTGTTGATTGCCGGGGCAAACCGAGAGTCCAGCGGCTCTCTAATCAACATAATTCCTATTATTTTATATGCCCACACCCCGGATTTCTCGGTCTGCGGTCAGCCTAAATGAGCACAGAACAAATAAGAATCAGAAAAAAACATATAGAATATATATATATAAATATACATGTATGAAAACTGAAATGAATTGGAATTGCGGGCTGATAAAAGGCACGTGGCTGAAGGCCGTCGTTTAAAGAAAGTTGAATTTAAGTAAAAGTCTATTTTATGTTATAAATTAGTTGACTTTTAGAAGAAGAAAAAGGTATATGTAGAAAATATTTATTAATTATTATTAAAAGTTAAGAAAATGTTGTATATTTAAAGAGAATTTAAGGGTTCACTTCAATTCACTTTTCAATTCATTTTAATATTTTTCTCTTCAGTTGATTTTTATTGAAACAAACTGGTATATATTCTAAATATTAATTAATTATTCTTAAGAATTGGACAAATTTTGTATTTTTAAATATATTTTTAAGGTTAGTTTTACTCTTAATTTAATTTTCATATTTTTTCCACATACTTTTTAATTTGTTACTGAATTTCCTGACAATTTTGTTTCATAGTCATTAAATGTCACAAGTCATTTAGTAATTTCTCCAAAGTTTGATAAATTATTTATTACATTTAAGAAAAGATTGTATATTTAAAAATATATTTAAGGAGCGGTTTAATGTTTAATTTAATTTTATATTTTTTCACACACTTCTTTAAATGTTATTAGATTTTCTCTAGAATCTTTTTCATTGCCAACACATGTCTCGAGTCATTAACTAATTTCTCAAATAATCTTCCCATAAATACAAGAAACGTAAACATTTTGGCTATTAAGAAGGAAACTTCCCCCCTCAAAGAAGTAAAAGAAAACTCGTGGGAAAGTTAAGAGCAAATAAAAGAGGAGGCAAAAATAGGCAATCTGAGTAAAACATTGACACTTGCACACAGATCACAGTCAGGGAAAATAATAAATACAAGCCAGAGGGGGGAAATCTCTGGGATGTGGCAATATCTAGCCATAATTATATATACTCCGGAACCGGCGACATCCGACACCAAGACACCCCAAAACCCTGCCATTCGTCTTGACTTTTCTGATATTCTTTGGCCTCATTTTTCGGTTAATCTCTTTAGTAATAATTTTTAATTAGCCCGCACATCGAAGGCCCTCAGCTTATTAAGACTTATTATATTAAGAGGGCGTCGGGCCAGCGGCCTGTGAACTTTGCACTTTTGAACTTGTTTACCATTTAATGTTTAACAGATGCCCAGAGAGTTCCGTTCTGCTCATTTAATTGAGCAAAAGTCAAGTATATATATATTTCCCACACTGAAAGTAATACAATCTGCTTGAAATCCGACTCTCGCTGGCACCTGCTAAAAAAAAAGAAGGAAAATCCAGAAAAATCTCGAATAAAAGCCGCGCGGAAAAACTGTGTCACAAAGTAATACAAAATGAAGTAAATGCTGAGAGCAGGACACAAAGGAAAGGGATTTGGTCTTGTGTTTGTTCTGCTGATAGAATCCACAAATGATTGTTACTTATTATTCGCACATAAAACGCTTTTCCGTTGCCACACAAGTGTTCAGTGGGGCATAAACAAACATTTCCATTTTGCAAGTGGATAGGACATTGTCGGATCTGTGATGTCATATTACAAGCTCTTAACTGTAAGGAAAATTCCTGTGGGTCATAAAAAAAGAAAAGTGCATAAAATGTCTTGCCAGTGGCTGTACAACTGTAGGCAGTCAGCCAGCCAGGCGACAGGTAGAAAAACCTAAAAAAATAGATATATATATAGATATAGATATATAGAAGGAGAAGCTTTTTCCAGTTGCAAAATAAATGGCAGCTGCTCGGTGGCAGACAAACCCCCTGAAAACCCATTCTCCCCCCTTTTAACCCCAACATAAACTTGTCCATTTTTACGAGCCGCTTTGGCGGCACAGATTTATTGGCTTCCTCGCTTTTGCTCGATTTTATTGTTGCTTGGATCCACGGTATATAGCCCATTGCATTTGCATATACCTCGGACGCCCCCCCCTCCTTAACCCCCCTTTCAAAACTTTGCCTCGCTGATTTTTATGCCAAAAATTCGAAGGTTAGCCGAAAAAAAATTCACATTCACATTCGGCGATTCCTGTTCTCCTTCCTGAATAGTTCGCTCAACTTCACATCAACTTTCAAGTCAAGTCAAGTTGAGTTTTATGCCTCACTTTCAAGTGGAGCATTATCCCACGAATGGGGTTTCTTCGGGGATTTCCTTGGGGAGATTTCCCAGAGAGAGAAAGAGAGCTTAATGACGATGCTGTCAAATGTCTAGATGACAAATTGCTTTCGGGTTTTTGGAAATGGAAAACTTTGGGGTGGGAGGCGGCATGAGGCGGCATAAATTTTTCTCGGTGAGCATATTTTCGCCACTGACAGCGCATATATATATATTTCCTGCCCCTCCAAAAATTCATATTTTAACTTTTAGTTCTTTCGGTGGCAAAAGTGATGAACTCGAACTGTCAACGCCCTGACGACAGATGACAATTGACTCTCTCTGGCTGACCCATATTTTTCCCTTTATTTATTTGCTTTTCCAGCTCCCCAGCTTTTCCTTTCCCTTTTCTTTGAGCTTAATTAATTTTTTTGCGGTATCTCCTGGAACATTTGTTTGCCGAAAGCTAAAGATGCCATCGAAATTTGTTTATATTTAAGTGCAAAATTCACTTTACTCTTCAGCGCTATCAATGTCAGTTTATCACCGGCTTAATGGGTTTCCCCTGGAATAGCCTCCGTTTCTGCGCTCATCCCCCTCCCCCCCTTTAGAATTTCCGCTTGCCTGCATTTGGTTTCCTCATTTAATATAATTTGTTGCAAGTTTTGCGGCATGTGCATCAGACTGCTGCACTAATTGAAACGTAATTATATCATCTGGGCACGAGTTGCTCAGTGTGCCAGTCAATCAGTCAGTCAGTCAGTCAGTCAGTCAGTCAGTCAATCAGTCAGTCTCTCAGTCTGTTCTTCCCCCAATCACTCATTTAGTCAGCTTTCAGCTTCAGCTTCAGCTTCTCACCCGCAACCAGTCACTAATTGCAATTTGCACAGTTTGAGCGGCTTGCAGTTTGGGAAATTTCGTGCGTTTGTGACTTAAAACTTATATCACAAATGACTCTCTTTGATAAAGCTTTATGATTTGCAAGCTATATAACTGGAGTTTTAGAGGGTTATATCAAGTTGTGAGATTTGTAAGCCTAGCTAAGCTTATGAGAGGAATTATTTCAGAACATGCCTCTTAGAAGTAGTATATGTACTTATATTTTGTGGCACGAAAAAGTTTTTAGATTTAGCTGAGATCTGTTTAAATGAGATGGTACTATGGGTTTTTGTTTATTTAAATTATTAAATACATACAAATAAATTAAATGGACAAATTATAAGCTTATTACTTAAGCTTAAAGTACAACTAAAATGTCTAAGTAAAGCTTGGGTATAATCAATAAAAAGAAATGAAGAATTTATTTAATTTTTAAATAGCAATTTCCTAAAATCCTCATTTGATGGAACTTAGTGTTATTTTCATTTATTTAAATATAATTATAAGTCAGTACATTTAACCGAAGTTAGGGACAAACTTATGTGAAACTAAAAAAGCAACGCCTTTTTAGTCCAAGGTTTTAGGAATAGGGAAGTAGAATATATTTATATTGATTGTTGTTGAAAAGTTCTTAATTAGTTATTGTATAAATATTTGAAGATATTTAATTAAATTCTGTGAGGTAATCATAGACTCTTTACATAAGTTAAATTTAAAATAAAAATATTTTTAGTAAAAAGTTTAAAGAACAGAAAGAGTAAAATTAAATTTATATGCTTGGTTAAATAATGTTGTATAAGTTCCTTAAATTTTTTTATATTCCAAGAATAATGAGATTCCAATTAATTTTTACTTCTTTTATTTTATATATGTATTTGATGGGTAGTAAGTACATTTTAATGAAGTAATTAAGACAATTGTAGACTTTTTTCTAAAGATAAAGCTGCCTTCAGATCTAGGCTTGACCTATTTAAAAAAGAAGATTAAATTATTTTGTTTTTGATGAACATTTGTTTATAATTAGTTTACATTTTCTTTAACTTATAATAACTTTCGAAATATTTAAGTTCTTAAACTTAATTTCTTAACTTTGTTTGTAATAAATTTATATTTTTTTTTTTAATTTAGAGTTTATTTTCTTATATATATTTTCTTTATAAATGTTTAATAACAATTTTTACATTTTGCTAAAGGCTGCCTCAACTAAAATATTCATTGCTTAAATCTTCTTTAACTTGTTTAATAGATTTAAAAATCCAGTTGACTTTAAAGAATACCAATATAAAATTTTCATATCCTCAAAAGACCCACATTCGCAAATATTCAGCCATCTTTCCATAACAATTGTTGGAAAGCGGAAAAGTCTTTTTCCTTATATTTCTTTTTTGCTCCCCGCTCAGAGCCAAAAAAAAGTATTTTCCATTTTGATCCGCATTTTTATGCAACTCTCATCAAACGGAAGTTGTTTCCCGATTTTCTCTTATATATGCACACATATATATATATATTATTTTTTTCTTGCGTTTTTTTGTGTGCAATTTTACTCATTGGGATTTGCCAAAAAGGAGCGAAATTTATTCGTTTGCATTTGGCGAACTTAAAGTGTGTGTTGTTCGGTGCGTGTGCGTGTGAGTCCTTGTGCGTGGGTATAAATCTGGCAGCTTTTAGATATTTTTTGGCAATTTAATTGAAATGTCAGGCACGTGGTCAGGAGGAGGAGTGAGCTTGGAGTTTGACCCTCGACTTGGTCCGCTGCCTCTAATCCCGTCGAGCTCTTGTGGTTGTCGCACATTTCCGGCTTAAAGTGGCCATCGTTGTTGTTGTTGTTGATGTTGTTGGTGTCGTTGTTGATGTCGCTGCTGTTGTAGTCTGCCACTTCCGTTTGCGACGCGTACACGTAATTGATTTTCCCGCCCCGCCTCCCTTCCTTCCCCTCTCTTTAGCGATTGGTATTCAAGCGCAAAATCTCTGCTCTCCCCACAAAAACACAAACAAAGAAAACCAGCTGCAAAAAAAAAAGAAAACAGGAGAAAAAATCAAATCAAAAAGGCGAAAAAAAAACCGACAGCTGAATTTTTTGCGTGTCAAATGAGAATTTCACTTGATTTGATTCGGTTATTGCAAACATGCACAGCAAACAAGTTCTAAAAACGAATTAATTTGAGATACAAACAAAGTCTAACACAAATAACAAATTTATATTTACTTATAGTAACAAAAACCTTTCTATTTCAACCTTATTCAAGTTAGTTTCTCCCTGTGTACTTGTGCAGGTTTATTATTTGTATTTTTTTTTTGGCAAATCCAACGGTAAATGTGACCCTGAACTTTGTGTGTGCCACATGCATCAGCAAACAAAATGTATAACAAACAATGAACAAATCTCTAACAATAAATTGCACACAATTCCAATTGTGATTTCATAAAGCTCTTATATGTATATATTTGCTTTCTTTTTCCTAAATCTAATTAAAGTTTATCACTTAAGCCGATTCGCCTCTCGGCTTTGACATTTGCATGGCCATCGGGCCAAGTCTATTAACGCTTAATTTATGGCCGCCATTTCAATTGAGCTCGATCCTCTTTCAGAGATATATCTCTCTCGCTTTATACCTTTTGGCCCTCTCGTATTTTTCAGGCGTATGTAAGCCGCTGTAAGCCGCAATATTGGCCAAATAATCACTGACGGCGATGGCGGCACCGGGTTTACCAAATAAATTTCACTCCAACTTCAGCAATTGGAGAAAAGGGAGAAAACCAAATGTAAAAAAAAAAGGAAAACAATTTCGCATAAATTTCTTTCAAAAGAAAGAAACTGCGGGGGAAATTGCCTTTAAATTGCTTGAAAATGTTTTCTTAATACATTGCGCAATTTCGTATTGAAGTATTTAGAATTATATAATTAAACTATGGTCGAAAGTTTAAAATAAAAATGTTTTTGGAATAACAATTTTTAATTAAATTTAATAACTGGAAGAAGTACCATTGAAAAGCCTTAAATGTTAAGTTTGTGTAGTGTTTTGAATTATATAATTAAATTTTGGTCTAAAGTTTAAAATTGAACATCCTTTAAGCCTTAACAAATCCATTTTAAAACATCAAAAAGCTCACCTACAATCTTAACTATATATTTATTATTACTTTATTTAATAAATATTTATTAAAATACATTTTTAAAATTAAAGAAAACATTCTTTCCATTTTAAAAGACTTATTGCTTACCTACAATATTGAATTTTTTTTTTATTGTTACTTAATTTAATAAATATCATCATCATAACATCTTTAAAAATTAATAAATCTTTCTTTAGGCCTTTTAAAATCCATTTTAAAAGAACTAATTGCTTACCTTAAATATTATAAATATCTTTACTTTATTTAATAAATATTTATAAACACACATCTTTAAAAGTAAATCCCCCTTAATGGATACTTTTTTTTCTAAACTTTAGACATTTGCCGCCTTTAACTTTATCCTGTAATATTTATTTCTTTATATACTTTTTTAGAAAATGTATTTTACGAGTCTCTCCTCTGGACCTCCTCAAGAGCATCCTTCTCGGTCTTGCTGCCACTCTTGTAACTCATTTTATATCTCCTTCTATATATATTTTGCTCCGCCATATATCTTCATATCTGGCTCTCTCTATCTCTGGCTCTGCCGTTCCACTCCCACTCCACTCTCTGTTGCTGTGCCGTGTCCTTGTTTTGTGGCCGCCTTCTTCTTGTTTGTTTGCCTTGCGTGTCCTTCGGTGGCGTATGCGTAATATGTTTTTGTTTGCCACAGGCTCGAGGCTCGAAAGTCGCAGACACACGCCAGACAATACATCGGCCGCGTGTATATACAGATTTACATTTATATATATATATATGTTTATACATATATCCTTTGCCCTCAGATTTATATAGATATTTTCATATAGTACGTATTATGTGCGTGTTGACCTTGCGAGTGGCCAGCGGCTATTAAGTGTCTCCTCAGACGCCTGTGTCTCGCACAACAACAAAAAAGTCTTTTAATTGCTTTTTAATGAGTTGCTGCTGTCACTCCAACTGCAACACAAAAAAAAAACGGTGGGAGGCTACAGTTTACGAAGGGGGCGTGGCTGTCGTCGCTGTCGTCGCCAGCCATAAAAGTTGCAAAATATATGTATATGCATCGAACAATATCGGTGGACAGCATTAAAACTGTGCAGAGGAACATAAATTATGAAAATTGAGGAAGGCAACAATGTGCACTTGAAAAAAATAATCAAGATTAGATACAGATACAAATAGGATATGGATAAGATACAACATGAAATACAGATAAGATATAGATGAAATATTGATAAAACAAAAAGAAAAAAGGGAAACCCCATAAAAGATAAAGAAGAAATTAAAATTACAGATTTTTAAGACAGCTTAGATATTTAGCTGCCAGCTTTATTTTTATAAATATTGAAATTTTTGCGACAAATTAAAATAAAGTTCGTAGAAATATGTATTTATTTTATGTAGTATTTTTTACTAAAAACCTGTTAAAAAAAATCTCTAAGTAAGGTTTCTCAGTTCACAGCTCTCTAGTAATCTAGTTAAGATTATAAATGAATCGAAATTAAGTTTAGCTCTCAGTTTTCTCTAGTTAAGATTAAAAATGAATATAAATGAATAAGATTCTTTTTAAGTCTTCATTTCGATGAAAGATTAATTTTTGGCTATTTATGAACTTATTTAAGAATTAGAATAGGTATTAGTTCCATTCACTTAAACCTAGTTTATAATATTTTTACTTATCATCAATTAGTCTTAACCTAAAGAAAAGATTAAAGCAAATGAAGGACTTAATTAAGATATCTTCTAAACCAAGTTAGCAAGATAATAAATACTTTTATCTGAGAATAAAAATTCCTAACTTAATAATATACAAAATCCAGCTTCTAAAATATCTTTTTAACTTCTTTAAATTCTTACTTTGTCTTTGATTTTCCATTGCTTAATTTTCTTGCAGTTCTTCCAGCACTCAATGTGTGTCTTTTGTATGCATTTTTATTTATATCGTCGCATTTTTCTTTTGCCCTAATGAAAAAAATTGCAGAGGCAGCTTTCATTTGATTTGTATTGCTTTTGTTGCAGTTCAGCGGGTTGTACTTGTAGTAGTATTTCTCTTATATTTTTTTAGTTTTTATTATTTTTTTTTTCGTTGCAGTCGTTGCTGTTGCATTTATTGTTGTTGTTGGCCAGGGCCACTTATGGACGGCAAAAGCTTCTAGCAAATGGGTTCAACGAACGACAAATGCAGCTAAAAGGAAGGGGGGCAACCTAGAGGACAGCACCCAAAAAAAAAAAGAACAAAAACAAAAAAAAAAAATAGCGAAAAGCGCCAAGCGAAAACCGAAAGGGAGAAGGGCAAAGAAGCAAATGCAAAAAATTGGCATCAAACAACAGAAACTTACATTTGGTTGGGAAAATTGTGGCGGGTTGGAAAATGGGGGCACAAGGGGGCTGGGAGGGGGCACACATGCAATGCGCATTAAAATTGTAACTGTAACGTTTCCATCTCTATCTATCTCCGTCTGGTCCTCTGGCCTCAAGGCCCACTTCAGTCGCCCATCTCCCCCTGCTCCCCCCTGCATTTGCAACCCACTTTGAGCCCGCTGCCACCCCTTTTGGCCATTCTTCTGCCATTTCCATCTCTCTGGGCAAGTTAAGTGCCATTCATGTGATTCCCTCGGCTCCCCTCTTTATATCTGCTCTCCTTTCTGATCCTAACTTTTTTTTTCTGTTGATTTTTGTCCTTTTCCCTTTTTTGTTTCAACGGTTTTATTATTGTTTTTTATTTTTTGTGTGTATTTGTGTGTGTGTGTTTGTTGTCTGTGTCATCTTATTCTTTGTACTCCTTTTCGAGCGCTTCATTTATTAAAAGTATATTTTATTTGCAGAAAGATGAACTCTGCGTTTCATAACTGTAGGTCAAGGCGCAGGGGTGCACTTCTATTACCATTTTTATTGTTATTAAATTATGAGTATAAATTTGTTAATATTTAACCCCCAATGCAGGTGCATGAGTATTTATAATGTTTAGGATTTAGAATGTTTATTCATAATTTGTGGATATTTGTAATTTAGAAAAACTGAACTTCTTTTTTAATTAAATGCGAAAAGGGAGTCTCTAGTGTGGCCAAATTCAATGATATGAGATGCACAAATTAGTGTAACCAGATAAGGCGCTTAATTAAAACAAAATTTAAATAGAGATAAGTAACGCGTACTAAGATATTTTTAATCATAAAATGTTTTGTTTGGTTAAGGTTTTATCATTATAATATTTAATATATTATACTTCAAGTTAGGTAAAGTTAAACAAGGCTTACTAAGATATTTTTAACCTAAAAAGTTTGTATTTTAATAAACTTATATCATAATAATATTAAATATATTATAAATCAAGTAAGGTGAAGTTCAGTAAGTTTTATTAACATATTTTTGACCCAAAAAAATTTTATTTGATTAAGGTTATATCATAATAATATTATATAATATTTATACATCATAATAATATTGAGTAATATATATTTAATATGTTGTACTTTAAGTAAGGCATCAGTTATCTTATCGATATTTCCCATGAAATCTTTTCATATTTTCCAGAAAAGTTTAATCTTGATCATTTCAGGGTTTGTTTTTTTTTAATTTCTTGATTTGTTTTTTTACTTTCATATATAAATAAGATACTTATAAAGATACTTATCACACTATTGACAAAACCCCTCACTTTCACCGCCTTAAAGTGCTGACCAGCACCTTGCTCACTGTTATACATTTTCCTGTATCTGTGTATCTGTATCTGTGACCGTGTCGTATCTGCTCTTTTATATTGATTCCGATATCGTTTGTTGTATTTCCCATAAAAATTCCCTCTTTGCCGGTTTTATTGCTGCTTGTTTTGGGCCACGTTATGATTGTTGTAATTGCCATTGCCACCCGCCCAAAAAGAGAGAAAGAATAAAAATGTACAAAATTGGAGGTTCGATTCCTTTTGATTCCGACCGATTGGATGCCATTCGAATGTCCCGTCCGAGTCTGGGCCAAATAAATTGCCAAACAGTTTCGGTTACCAATTTTTACCACTTTCTTCCCCTCACTTCTCACTCCTCTTTCATCTATCTCTTTTCTTTCTGGCCTTTGTCCGCTGGTCATTTGTGTGACTTTTGCGGTCGAAAGGGGATTTTAGTGGTTAATGTGCTTGGCTGGTGGCTGGTGGCACTGGGGGTCAATTGTTGTGCTGTGGAAAGGGTTAAAAGGTCAACCAAGTGGACCACGACGACGACGACAACGACGACGGCACTGGCCACTGGCCACTGGCCATGCTTGTTAAGTGAACCAATTTGTTTCAAGATAAATATCCAAGTATTTTTTTATTATGTCCCTCCTTCTGCTGCTGTGGAATTTGAAAGGTTTCAACGAAATGATAATATTGTAATGGGGTCCTGGGGCTCCTTTAACTCACTCAAAACTGGAAAATGAAAGGAAGAAAGGCATTTTGAAAAGCTTATTGCAAGAAAGGGAATTAAAAATAATAGAGAAAATGCTAAAAGATAATAACTACAACTTTAAATTACAAACAAATCTTAAGAAAATATTATCATGCTTTGATTTTGTTTAAAATTCAATTAAAAACAAGTCGAAATATTATTTTAAAATTCCTAAAATAAGATTTTTGACTACAATTAAGATCCATTTATATTTATCATACAAATCTATAAAGTTATAGTTATATATTTAAGCATTTCTGCTACCTTTTCCTGCTCTCTTCTAAACTTTTCACAAACTTTAATGTATTTAATGTTCATTATTAATATACAAATATAATTATAAACAACCTTTGGCATATTTTTCAACCATTTTAATGCTGTTATTCTATGAACTTTAATTGCAATTATGAAACTCATTTATGCTTTAACCGCCACACGTGCAGATCATTAAATTAATTTGAGATCATAAGTTTTTGTGGCTCCCCTAAGTGCTGGCTTCCATAAAAAAAAAGAAAACTAAATTAATACCAAAGCAGATAAAACAGAATTTCATGTCAAAGGATTTATTGGGCAAATATTGTAATATTTATGGCAGATATACACTGATGCGTATGTAGTCGTAAAAAAAAGAATGTGTCAGTGGCACTTACCAAAAAAAAAAAGAAATATATATATAATAATAATAATAATAAAAACAAGGCGAAAAAATCAAACAAATGAAGACACAAAAACTCTGCCTCATAAAACAAAAAGGCTGCAAAAAGAAGCCGCAAAATGTGTGTCGTTTCTCGTCATACAAGTATTTGGTACAGCCAACGACATGGCATTAAATCCGTATGCCGAAAGCATTATAATTTTTGTTTATATATTAAATTTTGTCGCTGTTTAGTTATACAAAAATGTTTTGCCTTTGCTTTGTTGTTTCTCCTCAAATGATTTCTAGGCGTGTTTCCCATGAAATTTTCGGCTGAAATTTTGTTATTTTTCGGCGCACATGCGGAACATGCACCGACGACCACGCATCGAATAATCGCTGGAAAAACTAAATTATGCAATTAATTTCGGTCCAGACTCATTAGCCGAGTGTAAGCCAAAAGGCCAGCCAATTTCGCACTAATATTATCGAAATTATTTAATTTGAGTAGAATTTTTCGCAGTAAAAGGGTTGATATACAGTGATGCATTAAATTAACAATAATTTAAATAAATACATTTAGTATGCAAGGACAAATTCTCTCCCTTTTTGCGGTTCAGAAAATGCTTTTTAAATATTTTCCTTTGGGTATTTACGATTTTTCAGTGCACTTAATTGTGGTTTAATTTCATGATGCCATAAAATGAAGTTAATCTTAAATGAGAAAATGCATAACATTTTAAAATAAAAATATTTTTTGCAAAAACTTCTCGTTTTCTCTGCCAGTTTATAAAATGTAAATGAATTTCTTTCAAGTGTTGAAGCGAAAAACAAAATGTAATCAATTCAAATTCGCTTGAAGAGTATTCGACAGATGTTGTTTTTGTTGTTGCTTTTTTCTTTTGGGTAATTAATAATGCGGCTTTTTGCGTCTGTGTTTGCATTTCGGGCAAAACATGCGCCGAAGCCTGCCACACGAACGTGTTTGGCGAAATGGGAGAAAACACATTTTAAAATGTGCAATATTAAAAATATGGCCGCAAATATATGTGCATATATATGCACACACACACGCATCCCGGGGATGTCTATGAATTAATAATCCGGATATCGGTAGCCACTTTAAGCCCTTTAAGCTGTGTGTAAATATTTTGACAAACTCACTAATTTGTGTATTTTCCATCCATTTTGTTTTCATTGCAGGTAAGCCACAATCAAAGATGATTACTTATACGCACTGTTGTCGGCCCTTGAAGTGTAAGTGCAAGTGACGAATTCTTCTTCCATTTCAATTCAATTTCAATTAAGACTTGAAAAGGATTCAAGGATTATGTTTGTTTGTTTGTGTGCAACTGACCGTGCAACAAGGTCAGACGTAAAAGTTTCAGTTTTATTTGCTGCCTGCTGGCAGTTATGCAATCCTTGCGAGAATTCCTCCCTCACGCCGCACAGGAAGTCCATCTCTTCCTTCTATCTCCCTGGGGTCTTGGCAAGCAATACCATATCCTGCAGTGGCCACGCCCCCTCCAGCCTCCTCCTCCACCCCTTTTGCTGGCCTTTTTATGGCCACGTGCGAAAATGCGGCAAAAGTTTTACGAGGTCAGGGTGAAGATGCTGCTCCTCCACTCGGCTGAAGATGTTGAAGATGCTTTTGCTACTGATTCTACTGCTACTGCTACTGATGATGATGATGATGATGTCACTTCAGTGAAATAATTTGATTCAAGAAAATAAAGACGAATGGGGTGGCGGAAATATGTCGACAAAAAATTAGCATGCAGAGAGAAAAATAATGCAATGAAATTGTCTTGCAAACTAGGTTGTCTTTTGTAGGCAAAAAAAGCAGGGAACGTAACAGTTTTAATTTTACAATAATAATCATTTAAATATATTTTCTAATTATATACAACAATTTTAAATACCAACAAAAATTTGTTTACGAGGTTTTTTAATTGTAATTATTTATATTTATTATTATTTATTTTGTGTAAAACAAATTGTGCAATAATTGTTATTTTTCCTATATTTATATAAAAGTTGAGTAATAACTGTTATTTTTAAATTATTTTAAATATTATTTTATTTAAACTATTTATTAAAAACGACAGTTATTTTCCAATTTTAATTAAAAGATAAGAAAATAACAGTTATTTTTCAAATTTTATACGCAAACTATAAAATATTAATGACTCTTCAATTTGGCATAAAAAATTAAATAATAAGAAATATTTCCTATTTAAAGAACATAAATTTTATAAGCAAAATTTATCTTGCTTCTAAATATTCCTAAAAAAAAGGTGTAATTAATTTTTTTAACATTTCAACTTAAATATTTGGTAGTAATAATTATATTGTTCATAACTCTTAGATGCGATCTCTGCAAAAAAGTCTTAAAAATGTATCTAAAATATGTAAAAATCGACTAGCCACATGTTTTATTTTCTTTTCTCAATCAGGAATATATTTATTATAAAATACATATTTCCCTTAAACCTTTAATGATTTTACCTACCATTATAACATTAAAAATGTTTTCTCTAAATAAGCGTCCATCTCTTCCCTCGTAACTTTTCTTTCTCTGAATTAACTCTACAAAACTGCAAGTTGACAAACCTCTTTCGAGTACTTTGGCACTTGTTGCCGCCTTAAAAGAAATCCCTTTTTTTCGAACCGCCTGCCCAAGGAGCCGAAATCCGAGACGGCGTCAACAACTTTGACAAGGCCACGCCCTAACCATTTTCCCCAACGCCTTCGAGTCGCATGCAAAGTGCAGTCTTGACGGGGGACTGTGCCCTGTCTGTCCCATTGAGATTGTGAGTTTCTGAGTTATATATATGCATATATACATATAGAGTATAGTAGGAGTATATCTGGAGCTACCAGATGGAGCGGATTCGATGTCTCACATGTCTGCTGGCCACGCTCAATTCAATTCAATTAAAAGCCGGCACACGCCGCACCCAAAAGCAAGACAGCCAGAAAATAAAAAAAGTTGAACAAGTTAGAGGGAAGTCTGTGTGAAGGCAGTGACAACTTGAATGCTCTATGGAAATTTTTAGAATAAAATTAAAATAAATATAAATATTTTTAAAGAAAGACAAAGCCTTAAAATGATTCATTTATTTATCTAAGAATTTATTAGATGATTTAAATAGTTCCATATTCCTTTCTCCTTTTCCCTCAAAAGATTTAATTGTTCGCTTGGCTTCCTCTACGATTTCTTCCAAACAATTAAATTCCTTGAATATTGCTGCATTTTATTATTGTTAACAATTTTGATGGCAATCTATTTGCAAATTTTATGCAATATTTTCCAGCAGGGCAGGGCCATCTACAAAGTCGTGTCAGCGAACCCCACCAAAAATCTGATTAAACTCGAAACTGGAATTCAGCGAATCGTTATGCGATATCATTCAATTTTTTGTTGTATTTTTTATTTCCACCCTTTTGTTGATTTTTAAGCCGTTTTAGTGCCTTTTATTTTAGCGCAGAGCAAACCTCAATTGATATTTGTTATTATTTTTTGTTTGTATTTTTCTCTTTTTCGTTTGGTTTGATTTCTGTTATTTGTTGGTTTCCACAAACTCTTTGGCATTTTTTTATTGGGCGTGTATTTCTGTGTGTGTGTTTGACTTACTTATTTGCTGGGAAAAGTGGGAGTGGCACTGCAGCACTTGCCACAAATTATCCAATGGCCGGGGCCAGGTTTGCCATTCACTTTTCCACATTAACTTCAAGTTTTTTTGCTGCTGGGAATGGGAAAAATGTGGGAAAAGGGAATAAAAAGCGAGAGACTGGAACGGCGGCGGTCACTTGAGGTTTTCCCCCGCTTTTCATTTGTACCCCAGGCACGGTGCACTTTCCTTCTGCTCATTTCATTTCTTTTTGTCTGGAGCACTCTTTTTTTTTTGTTTTTTGTTTTGTTTTTGCAAATTTGCCTTTGATGAGTCACAAAACGGGAAGGGGGGTGAAGGAAAATCCCCTTCACATTGCACCCCCACTTTCTCTTTCGACTTGTGTTCTATTTGCACAACTAAGCAGCAATTAACGCTAATTATGAAATTTTCTTTTTAACTTGACTCGCAATTGTGTCTGAAAAATGCGAGGGTCGTCATGATTATGGAAAAGCGGGATGAAAAGTGCAGGTCAAAGTGCAGACTTTGAGTAAAGATTTTTCAATTAAAAAAGAGAGCAAAAGAAATGTGGATTTTTATATAAATAACTTCATGTAGCTTTTTTGTACTTAATTAAATAAATAATAAACATAAGCAAGAACTTTCATACCATGACGAGTAAAGATATTTAATCTGCAGTTTAATTTAACAAACATTTATGCCACATTTTAATCGCTCTTCACTTATTTAATAGCTTAACTACTGTATATAAATTTTCAATTAATAATCTAGGCTTAAATTGAGTGTCCAGCTCACCTTTAATCCCCTTAGGCAGCTGCAACCGAAACACTTACCTGGAATAATATCAATAAGCCGGAGATGTTATTAATTTAGCATATTCAATGAGCTTCTTACATGTTTGATTATGCAAATATTTGTGGCATTTGCCCAAAAGAAACTTCTAACTAGCTCAAGGCTATTTTAAGCAAATAAACTTGGTTTCTCCTAAGGGATTTAATGTTTTTCCAACTAATTTCTTAACAATTAAACTGAAACTTTTAGCTTTGACAGCAGAAGCAAAAGATATAAAGATACACAGCTGCTTAGATACTCAAATGCAGTGAGAAAATGTAAAGCTTTCTCATTCATTGATTTAAAATAAGGAAAATCAAATGTTACAGCTAACAAATAATATTTGTATCTAGATATTTACCTAAAAATTTAAATTCTATTTAATTTTAAATATATTTTTTTCACCTGTATCTGTGCAAAGCAAACGAAACAGAACCCGAACACCGAAATGCAAATTGACGAAACTAACTGTTGTTTTCTGTCACAACTCTGATGTTTGTTTATCTATCTGCCAGTTTGTTTGTTCTGCCGTAGATGTATCTGCAGTTGTATCTGTATCTGTATCTGTATCTGCAGCAAGTGGCGTATCTTTGAGATGCAAATTAAAAGCCGAGAGGCCGATGCGCCAAATATAATTCACTTAAATGCCTCCGCCCCTCCCCTCTCGGCCAGTGACTCACATCCTCAATTTACTCGCATGCTTGATGTTCTTGTTGTTTGTTTTCCTTTCTTATTTCTCTCCCCTTGTTCATTCATAAATAGGTTGATCGCAAACAATATGAGGGGGAAATATATATATAAACATATATATCTTATCGCCAAACATGTGACGACAAGGCATGTGCTCTCAATGGGAAGTTCTCGGTAGAAGTTTGCGTCAGTGGATCAAAAAAATATATAAATAAAAAACTGGTCTACCGTCATAAATTAATGAAAGTGAATCATCGAATCGAAGTTTGGTTTGATTTGGATTTTTATGGCAACTATTCGAACGCATTTTTTGGGCTTAGTATGTCCGGTTTAAGGCCTAAACGGATTTTTAACAGGTTCTGGGAAGAAGTCTTTAAGAACTGAGAGAAAAATGTCGGTGACTAAGGATTGAAGTTCCTTTTTATAATTTATAGATTCATGGAAATGATTAAAACTGTGTATTTTTTTCTTAATTTCTTATAAATTTAAAACAGAGGAAATGTTTCAAATTCCTTTTGAATTTTCAACAGTTAAAAGTGTTTCTTTATTAAAATTATAAAGTTTAAAATCAAATCAATAGCTTTAAAACTGAAAGGAAACTTTCAATGAATAAAATATTTTTCAGAACTGGTCAAAACATTATTAAATAATTATAAAATAAAGTTAAAAGTGGGGAATAAATGATACAACATTTAAAATAACAAGTTTAATAATACAAATGAATAATTTTAAATCAAAAAACTTTATTAAAAAATATTATAATCACTTTTCTTTGATAAATTCAACAATAAATACTTTATAGAGCACACACAAAAATGACAATATATTTAAAAGAATAATTTTAAAGCCAACAACTTTATTCATTGTAATTAAAATATATTCTACTCACTTTTCTTGAATAAATTCAAAAACAAATACTCAACTAATCACCTAGATAATAAACATATAAACGGATTTAAAAACTAAAACAGAATGTTAGTATAATTATTATGATAGTAAAAAGCTTTGAAAACTTAAACAGGATGTGAATATGATTATTGTGATAGTAAACTTTTGCCACATATATCATTCCCATGATAATCCCCACATGTATTGTTGTTTCTTGAGACTTGACTAAGTTTATCTCGCACATCTTCCACCTATTCAAATAAAACTTGTGTCGTCTTTATCTCTCGCTTGTGACTCACCTGGGGTGGGATCAACTTTTACTTTTCGACGGTGCTAATATTTTGTTGACCAACTTAGGTTTCAAAATTAAATTCAAGTTCAAAGACCTGCTAAAGCCGCTGCCATATATATATATATTTATGTCAACATGTCTGAGGCAGACTTTTCCCCCTTTTTTTTGCTGGCTTTCCTTTTGGGGCGGAGTTGCCCTGCTAATGAAATAATTAAAAAATAGTTTTACTGCCGCTGAAAGGCGGCAAAAAAGTGCAAAACAAAAAACCATAAAAGTGTCAGCTGCAGTTGATAAAAAAAATAAAACAAAAAAAAAAAAAAAAACAGAGGAAAAGTTGACGGCAGAGAAGGAAAAAAAACAACCAAAATTGTTGGCAGCTCTGAAATTTTTTTGGAAATTTCGCATTCGAACCAAAAAGAATGTCATGTGTGCGTGCCTGCATGCGAAAAGTGAAGTGAAGTGGAGTGCAGGGGGCGTGGCAGTTGAAGTCACGGCATGCGAAATGTATCTATTAGATACACGCCTGCGAAATGCGGTTAACAGCATTGGCAGCCAACGCAGCTCGGCCATTTACCGTTAGTTTCAAAGCTGCAGCCACAGCTCAAGCTAGACACTGAACAAAAATATGGATTACTTGCTTGAAAGTATTTTTACAAAATTAATATTGTGTCAAAGGAAGTTGCTAAAGTTCTGTTCTTAACTTCTTTCTGTTTGATCTTTGTTTTAGTTTTTAATTTAATGATGATTTAATATTTTTCCCCTGTGTAATTGTATCTTAAGCCACAGTTGTATCTGTATTTGTAGCCCAAAGCCGAGGTGGAAGCTAGAGCTGAAGCTGAAGCTGAAGTATTTGGGTCACTCGTTGCCGCTTGGCTGCCACTTGAAGTCGTCTAATGCCTCCTCCAATGGCCATGGCGGGTTTTTCAACTTCTTCTTGGCTTCTCTTTATATTTTTTTTTATTTTTTTTCTACCAGTTTGTGCTATGCTTTTGGCTGATGCAAAGAAAAGTCAGTATTTCGTATTCAGTTGGTGTTACGCTTTTTCGGGAGGGTTATTTTCATTTTGGCCACAAGTCTGGCCGCCGTGAAAGCCTCGATTAATGAGATTTTTTCTTAGGGCTTAGAAAAGAAAAACCACAAAGGAAATGGGCTTAAATTTCGGAGGATTTAGATTTAGGTTTTTGTAGCATTAAAAGGCATTAAATGAGTATTTTCTTAATATTATATTTAACATTTAACAAATAAATTATAATAAAAAACAGTGATCTTTAAAGTGAATGAATTATGCAATTAAATATGCTTTAATGTACTTAACTTTTCTTTAAAATGTATTATAATGCAAAACAGTTACTTTTATTTAAGAAAATCTTAATACTTTACTAATATTTTAGTTGTTGAATATAATAAAGCGCATTTAAAAAGTAATCAACATAAATGAATACCTAAAAAATTTGATTTAATGCTTTTTAACTTTAATTAAGCTTCACAAATAATTTCATGGTTTTTACAATTATTTTTCGTAGCATTAACAGCCATAAATTGAGTATTCTTTTATTGTTATATTTAACTTTTTATAAAAGTAAATTTTAATAAATTAATACAGTACATATTAAAGTGAACGAATTTTGCAATCAAATATGTATTTATTTATTTAAAACTTTTAAAAAATGTGGAAGAATGCAAGACTTGTGTTTTGATTTTAAAAAATTGTATATCTTGCTAATATTTTAGTTTATGAATATAATAAAAAATCTTTAAAATGTATTCAAAGTAAATAAATTCCTTAAAAAACGGATTTAATGTCTCTCAACTTAGAGCAATAATTTATGTCACAGTTCTTAAAATTATTTTTAGACAACAAAAAATTCCAAAAATAAATTCCATTAGAGTATATAAAAACCTGATTCGATCCACGCTGCGATTACATTTTTTTTTGGCTGATGCAAAAAGAAGTCCGAAGCTGTCATTAGTGAACGTAGATGAACATACGTCTTGTCTGTTTTTGCGATAAGCAAATTCACAAAATCCCGAGTGTTAGTGTGTGTGTGGGTTAATTTGAAAGTTTCAACTGTCAGAAATGTTATAATTGACGGCAGTCACTTGCCAGTATCCGTGGCTCCATTGCCTTTGTAGCTGCAGCCTTTTGTGGCGCGCGTATCTCACGGATGCAGTTCAAATTTCGTTATGCTCATGTTTTTTGTGCGCATTTGGCCGTTAAGTGCCGCTAAGTGAGCCATTGAGTGACAATGCTCGAGATTACGCCCACACATCATCATCATCATCATCATCATTCACAGTAACAGCGGCAGCACTCGACTAAATGCAAAACAAAAGAGCGCCTGAGTAATGCGCTCTAGATTCGGCACAACAAAAAAAATATATATCAAAATCCATGCTTAAAAGTGTAACTGCGTTCTACAAGCTCCATAGTTAGGGGGCGGGGGGGTGCAATCGCAGAATGAGATCAGCCAGTGAGTTTTATTCGAAAAGTTGAACGCAGAAAAGGAATTCCTTTAAAGGAAAGTTTTAGAAAAATATATATATGCATTCATGTCTAAAACTAAAAGAGTTTAGATAATAAGATATAGACTAAAGTTGGCTGGGATTATCTTATAGTTTGGTACAACATTGCCGTAAATCTTAAGGAAAATGTTAGCGAGATTTGTCAGGAAATTGAAAAGGAAAATGCTAAATAAATATTAAATGTTGAATATATATTTTACTTCTAAAGGTCTGGTTTGAAAGGAGCTAAGAATATTTAAAATTGAAATTAAAATATATAAAACAATAACTTTGCTAAAAAAGCATTTAATTTTACGAGTAAAGTCTTAATAATTAACCTTTTATTAATAAACATTTGTAAAATGAGGATTTTAGAAATATTTGTATTGCATTTTTAGGCATTTTTATTTATTTTATATTGGAATGATTTAAAATCCCCATTTTACAAATGTATCTCGTAACTTAAATCTCTTTTTTTTTTAAATGGTTTAAAATCTCCATTTCACAAATGTATCTCTTAACTTAAAAGTATTTCACACGTTTAGATTTCTCAAGAAACAAAACACCAAAGACTGCCATTAACGGAGTGCTCATTGAAACAGATTTATTGTTTCTTTGTCGCAAAATCCACGAGCCAAAGCTCTGAGACAAAAAGCCACTTAAATAAACCCCCAAGGTCAATTGCGAAAATATCCATCAACTAGAGTTTAATATGGGCAAATCTTTAACGCTTTTTATGACTTTGTGTGTGGGACTTTTGCAGATTCAGATGCAAATATACGAGTATCTCTATATATATTTTTTGGTAACATGCTCGTGGGAAAACTCTGGCGGTGATCATTTTGGAGAAGGCAACGTGACTTTGAATATTTTAGAGATACAATTGGAGGAAGGAACTGGAGGGAACAACAATAACTATAAACAAGACGAGTGCAATTTATAAAATTGTATCTAAGCGTTTAATTATGCACAGATACAGTCTGTGTGTATCTGTGGGATACATTCTTGGATGGCTTTTAATGAAATTGTATTAAAATAATTCCAAGGCTGTGAAGAAGGAAAAGATTAATACAAAAAGCTTTAGTATTTATTAGATTTTATATTTGAACCTTTGAAACTATTTTAAAAATAGTTAAATAAATTAAATTAAATATTCTTTTAAATATTTCAGTTTCAATATGATTTCTTTACCATTATCTCTCAGTGCATAAAACATCTCTTTCTTTTCTCTCTATTTGATGATGGAAATCTTTGGAGCTGCCGCTGGAATTTTCCTCGTTTTCCGTTTTGCTAATTTCTGCGCATTTGGCTTTGGCTTTTCATTTTGGCACTGCCATTTTCACTTTGCCATTCATGACTTGGCTCGGGCTTTTGGGCTGCGTGTTTATTGCATCCGTTTTGTGGCATACTTTTCGTGCCGCTTTTGTTGCTATTTTTTGCTGCTGTTGTACTTTTTTTTATATTTTTTTTAGTTGCAGCTAAGCACGAAGCGGATATTGTCACTTTTGCAATTACAACGCGCATAACTTTGTGCAAAAACAAAAAAAAAAAAAACAGAAAAAACAGCAAATGCACGCTACAGAAAATTGCCTTGGCATCGCAGCAAAGAAATAAAAAATTAAAGCAAACAATGAATGAAAATGGAAAGAGAAATAATCGGAGAAAGAAGCGATGCAGAGATAAGCAGTAACAATTTCATAAAGACGAAGAGATAAGGCTAAATATACAATTGAATTGAAATTAATTCGGTCGGAAGAGTCGAGGAAAGCAAACAAATAACGAGAAATTCCTGCACCATAATTGGTATAAATAAATGGCAACTGAATTTAATCAAAACAACAAGTCAAGTGTGCCAAGTAACAACAACAGATTTCATGCAAGATTATGAGCTCAGAATAAAACAATTTAAATCAAATAAATTTCAAAGTCATAACACAAAAGTTGATGAAACTATTTAAATATATTTGTATTTGTTTTATTTATTTTGTGTGTGGGGGCCACCAGGCACGTGTCAAGGCATTCACACAAATCTCGATTATTTTGGAAATCAAAATAAAATATGCAAGACAAATATGGCAACAATAAATACAGGTTTTTGACAATGTTAAGACATTTAAGTCTACAGAGAAGACTTCTTTAAATAAAGTAACAATAATAAAGATATTTTGAAGCAAATGAAGAAAAATGTATACAAAGAAAATGACTTATAAACAGACAAGATTATAAGGAAAGCCTGATAATTAAAATAATGGTTCTGATAGATACATTATTGGGGATACAAATATTTTAAAGTATTTTTTAATACATTATAAGTTAAAGTATTTGCAAAAGATAAGGGAAAAATGTATACACATATTTTTAAAGTAATTAAAAATATTTAATAATAATTTATAAGTTCCCGTTTTACGAAATGATAAAGAAAAAATCTTCAAAAACGAATTATTTACTTAAATAATATTTTAAAAGTAAAAAAATATATATATTAATACTTTAAAAGTTAAAACTTTTGAAAAACATAAAGAAAAAATTCCCAAAAATATTGAAACATATGTATAATTAATTTAAAATATTTGTTAATACTTTAACAGTTTAAATTTAAGGAAAAAATACAACAAAATCCCCAAAATCATGCAAAATTATATTTAAAAAATCCCCATAATTTTTCCCACCTAATTAACTGCCACAATTGTATGTCAAGAGTTCACCAGAGAAGTCAAGCCACTCGGCCACATTCGTTCCAGTCTCAATAACCATTTCCCTCCGATCTTCACAAGAAAGTAATATGGCTTTGAAAAAAAAGGCCCAAATTCGTCGACAACTTTCACATTTCTCGGCCACAATGAAAACAAAAATACTTCTTCAGAGCGCTCAACTTTGGCATATTTTTTTAAGTTCGGTTCGGGCCCTCGAAAAAAAATAAAAATCAAAGACGAACGAGGCGCGTGCAAAATACAAAACAAAAAACACACCAAAAAGTAATAATAATAAGACAAAATCTCCGAAAAAGATTCAGCGGGTTCAACGAACGCAAATGAAGAGAAAAAATATACAAACCAAACATAAAGTCACGGAAAAGAGATGAAAAAAAAAATTGTTATAAACAGAGCCAGCATATAATTAACACAATGAAGTGCAGAAGTGAGCAGCAGTAAAGAAATCGAAGCAGCGAGAAAAAAATTGTTTAACAATTTTTAATACTTTTTGCTTGGCAGCCAAAAGTGCCGAGATGTTTGCCAAAGGCTTGCGAAATCTCCAACGAAAGACAGCAAATTCCAACGAAAAATGAATTCAATTTTTATTTCCCAATAAAACGGATAACAACAACAACAACAACAACAGAAAACGGAATATTAAAAGAGAGGCAGTAATGCAAAAACAAAGCAACAAAAACGCATTCAATCAAAGGCCATTCGAGCACACAAAAAACAATAATTAAATAACTTGGCTCAACATTTCCGACGAATGTCGCCGACTATAAAACAAAATTAACATGAGCAGCAACGAAGCAAATAATTAGCGAAAAATTCCAGCTACGAAAATGATTTTTTTTCTTTGAGATAAAAATTTAATCAATACTTGTTTATTAAGTGGAAACTAATGACTTTATGCTGAAAGGCAATATTGGATATAAAGCTTTATATACAATAAGAGTGCATATTTTTTGTAGGTATATATTTTCAGGGGGAATAAAAAAGGAATATCTATATATTTTTTTAAATGATTTAGAAGTTATTTAAATTATTATTTTATATTTTTAAATACGAAACATCATACATACGTTGTTGCATTTTAAATGAATATATTTTGATGGAAAACAATATAAAGAAAACCTAGTCTTTACTATTTTTTTTAAATATTTAGAATTAATTATTTAATATATTATTTTATATTTTTAAATATGAAACATGTTGCATTTTTTATGCATATTTTCCTATATTTTTAGATTAGTAACATACTATTATATATAGACATTAAATTTTTAAATTCCTTTTAAATTAAAAAAGAAGGAAATTAGGAAAATGAGAATGCTTCTGTTTGTAGATATATATTTTTAGGAATATATATTGTTTATTTTTTAAAATATCTAGAAATTTATTAAAATATTTTGTATTATTTTAATATAGAAAACGTGTTAAGTTTACATTTTAAAACACAGTCGAAATCCCGGTTCCTTTAAATAGTAAAAAATCCTTAAAAGTAGACTTAACTCAAACCAATTAAATCAGTCCTGTCCAGTATCTGTCGAAATGTTTGAACTACGCCAATTTACGATGACAATTCTGATTAATTTTTTATTAAGGTTCCAATGCGATCTCTTGTCCCAACGCCCCCGACCAATCAATGGCCATTAAAAGGCGTGACGACGATAACAACACAGGACAGGAGGGCGACGACGGCGGAAAAGAAAAATTAATATTGCCATAAAACACTCATAAAATATGTTAAATTAAAGATATTGAAATCCATAAACATATCGAGCATGTGGACGACATCGGTGATGGACATACATAACATATATCCAGATATATATATAAACGGCTGTCAAAGTGACGCCATTTACGGTTTGACAGGCACAACAACTCCACCAACAGCAGGCAACAGAAGGCGTCGTTAGTCTGTCTGTATCTTGTGGATACAGAAGGGGGAGTGTGGGAAAAAAAAGGGGGCGCAGGGTGGCGTGAAGTGACATATGTGGATGGCAGTTAAAATTGCTCGAAAGGCTGTCAATAAATTGAGCTTAAATCACGTAAAAGTTGCCGAAATGAAAAGGAGAAAACAATATTTGTTTGATGATAATAAGCCAAAAGTTTTTGGTAAACAAAAAGAAATTACAAGAAATTATTGCTTATATGTTAATTGAGTAGACAAATATTTAAAGCAACCAGAAAGACAATTGTATAAATTAGCCATAAGAGTTCTGGGAAATTAAAGCAATAAAAAATAAGGACTTTATGCATAGTTCTTGGTAGCCTTCGCAGAAAAATTATATATAGTATATAAAAATTAATAAGTAAACTTTTAAGCTCGCTTTCTAATTTAATTTTCAGACACAAAAGCACAGCTTGTTTATAAAATTGAAAGGATTCCTCTTTGAATTAACCACACTTTCCCTTCATTTAAAAATTAAATGTGTTTAATTTGTATTTTACGCCTGAGTTTTCTTACGGCCCAAGAAAGGTTGCCTACCAAAAAAAAAGGATGATTAATTAAGGCTATTGTGATTAATGTTTCTGCCCCGAAACCGAACCCGAACCCGAGCTTGAGCCTGAACCCAAGGCCTTAGCATAAAAAAACACAAATCAGCGAGGCGAGCGAATGACGAACGAGAACCTTTTCGAGAGGCAAGAAATCACTGACCACAAGACGATGACCCATGGCACACACACAGATACACTCACACACAGATACAGGAGCTGTCTCCTGTAGATACATCTGTGTATATCCCACTGACCCAAATCTGGGGCGACACCTTGTCTTCGAGGGGAATAAGAAGGAATAAATGGGTGGTGTCAGGTGGAATAACGGAACTCAACAGCTGAGCAAACATTTGATCCCGGCTGCGGTTCAGTGGCGCTCAAACTGTGACAGGTGCAAATTGTTGAACTTGTTGTGTCTGTCCCTGCGTGTCCCTTTAGCACCTGTACTGGGTCACACACACACACACAGACAGGACTCTCTCTCATATTGGGTACCGTTTTTCCCCGGATTTTCCTGCTGCCATTTGTTTTCCTGTTGTGTTTCTTTTTTCGTGTTCTTGTTTTTTTTTTGCAGCCGAAGTTTTATTGGTCTGCGTCTGAGTTAAGTCTGTTTGAATTTTCTTGTTGTCCTGGGGAGTTTTTCCATGTTTTGTCCTTGAAGTATCCTCAGTGGCTGCGGCCTTATAAATCTTCTTTTTGGACAAAATGGCGCAGCACGTAAATCGTTATTAGTATTAGTCGGCGTGTGTCTAAAACAGTTGGGGGCAAAATAATAGTACTTCAAATTGGGGGTATCTTTTTTTTTGTTATAATTATATTCTACAATTTAAATAATCATTTTAAAGAGCTTCTTTAAGTAGAAATTTGTAAAGGTTAATATTTTAAATTATATTTAAAAAATAGATGTATCCTTTAGGATACTTTAAAAATAACTTTTCATCTATTGGTAATTTTTAAAACATCTAAATAAGGTGCATACAAAAAATTAACATAGTAACACCAAAATTTAAATCAAAATTATTCCTAAAAGTGGAAAATAAAAAAGTTAAAAGGATGTATGCTTTAGGATATTTTTAAAAATATTCTTGATAAATTTTTGCTAATTTTTTAAACATAAAAATTTTATGGAATATATTTCCTTATCATATTAAAGGGAATATATTTTTAAAAGGATGTTGGCTTTAAGATATTTAAAGGATAACTTTTCATCTATTTTTTCTTATTTTGAAAACATTAAAATAAAGTGAATATAAAAAATATATAAATAATGAAATCAAAGCTGACTACATTTTATATATTTGTATTCAACTCTTAAATTTTATATATTTTTTTATGAAATTCTTTCCCTATTATTCCGCCCTCATCTGTATGCTTCAGGCCTTGTCTGTGCGAGGGATATAAATTATTTTCTGCTTCGACTATCAGGGAACGTAGCTTTATTTTGTCTTTTCACTTTTGTTTTTGGCTCACTCGTGTTGCCAACTAATTGTGCCGCCTTTTGCTTTTACCTCACTGCCTTTTGGCCCTCGATTGCTTTGCATGTGCTCAACAATTTATGAGCACTGCGGCTTAGAGGAATACAAGGCAACAAAAAAAAACAAAAAATATATAAGAAATAAAATTTAAGCAAAAAAATGTAAGGAAAAAAATGTAAGGAAAAAAATTAAAAGAAAAAAGCGCAGCAGCATCTTTTGTCGCGGCATAAATAAAATTAATTATTCAGGCAAAAAGGCAATGGATTTGGCTTTGCCTTTAGCCTCGGCTTTGGCTACAGAAATGCCAAAATGGCCAACTGGCAAAGTCCACGAAAGCCGTAAAAGTCAAGAACAACAGCGAATTGAAATTTAAGTGCCGCCAAAAGGCAAAAAGTCGTGGATTTAACAGGCACAAAAGGTATTGTCTGCCGTTGGTAGAAGCAACAATTATTTAACCCAAGGCTAGCAAATATTTATTCTTTTGAAGATGGGTTAAATTACAGCATAAACAAAAACAAGCTGGGAAATTATAACGATTTTTTAAGTAATCAAAAAGGTCAGCTTTTAATATAATTGTTAAGTTAAGATATTAACTAAATACCCAAATAACAAGTTTTCAAAACAGTTCTAGTCTCAAAGTCATACTTTATCTATTATTTTATTAATTACCAAAAGAGACTTATGTATATCCTTCACTTTCGCTCTCAATCTCGGTTTTCGGACTCTCAGATACAATTAGTCTTTACAGAATCCTGATTCCACGGTTTCTCAGGAAATATCTTTACCAAACAACGGGATAAAACAAAGAGCCGGAAAAAAAGAGAAAGGAAACAAATAAACAATGGTTAACCTTTAGCTTGCCAGATGACCACGCCTCCGCTTTAGTCACCGCCCCCTCCTCTGCATTCTGTGAAGTCAAGTCCGCGGGGGGGGGAAATTAATTACGCACGCTTTAAATTTGATTTCATTTGTTTTCGTTACGGCGGTTCCGTTAGGTTCGGTAAAAAGTACTGACAAAAATAAAGTAAAAGGGATTAAAAATATATTTAAAATATTTTAAACAATAGGTAAAAAGTACACGTAACATTTAAAATTTCTAAAATTAATACTTGCTTTAATCATTTTCTTAAAAATAAATCTTCAAACCAATTGAAAAAAAATGTTAATTCAAAAATATTTATTATCCAAATGTATTATTTTAAACGTAATATTATTTGAACAAGTTATAACAGAAATATCAGAGAATCAAACTGTATAACAGTAAATATCATTGCATACGTACAAACGTAGCATTAATTGAACAAGTTATAACAATTATTTATAACATAATCACACAGTATAAAAGTATGTATCATTACCAACGTAGCATTATTTGAACAAGTTGTAATATAAATTTATTACAGTATCACACAGTATAACAATATTTATCAATACAAAACCTAGCATTATTTGAACAAGTTATAACAGAATTGTATAACAGTAATTTTAACTAGGTTTTATAATCCGAAAATATGTTTTTAAAGTGTCCTAAGACAGTTAAAACTTATTTTAAAATATGTTTAAATATCCCACAGATGCCTAAACTCTTGTCATTTTCGTAATTTTTTCCCAGTGTACATAACCCTACACTCCTGCACTCCTTTCCTGGCCATCATCCCCCTTCAGCCCCTCCTTCTTTGGGGCCAACCTCCCTTTTCGCTTTGGTCATTCGTCTTCCATTTCGTGTTTTAATGAGCTTCATGCGCCACACGCTGATTTCGCTTTCTTCGCGTTTTCTTCTCCGCTCCAGCTTGTTATTATTATTGTTTTTTGCTCTCTCTCTCTCTCTCTCTCTCTTTCTCGCTTAACAGTCCAGCAATGTTTAATTTGTATTTTTTCTTTATGTTTCCTCTCGCTTGCTGGCAAATTGCAAATTGCGGGTTAGCATTTCTTAATGTCAATGCCATTGTAGCAGCAGGCCAGCAGAAGAATTACGATGGTTGGCAGGGGGAGGGGTTGCCAGGGGGGTGGAAAGAGAGAGAGAGCGGGGTAATGAAATAAAAGAGCAGAACGAAATTGGAGAAGTTTCGGCAACAAAAAAAAAAAAAAGGGCGATGAAAATCGCACTTGAAGGAAATCAATATGCAGATGTTTGTAGTCTGAAAATATTTATGATAAATCTTTTCTTGAAAATCGTATACTGATTTTATAGCTTTGAAAAATATATATATAAGGTATGCTGTAGATCTTTTAAGCTTCTTAAGAATATCACTGCATACTTTTGGGGGTTTTATGTTGTCTCTGGAGGTATTTACTGGGATCATAAAGACTTATTTTAATATCTTAACATATTTCTGAAAAATTCTATCCTGAAAATCTCACACTTGTTAAGCTCTTAAAAAATGTAGAACTTGTAAGAATTTAAATAGTTTCTAAAATCATATAAGTAAAAAAATATTTAAATATTTCTGATTAATGTTTTTTTTGAATTTACTCTTTTTATTTCACTGATTTTATATCTCTTAAAAATATTTATACAAAGTATAAACTTAGAGAACTTAAAGAACTTGTAATCATTTTTAAAAATATCACAGCATACTTTTGGGCATTTTATGATCTCTTTGCAGATATTTTCTGGCATACATATAATAACGCTAAAATTTATATCCATTGCGTTTTCTATCCAATCAAATATTAATTTTTTTTTCTAGAAAAAAATAGCATAAAATACAAATTCACAATTTTTTTCCCTGTGTATCACAGACCAATGAAATTTCAGCTTTTTTCCCTTTCCCCAGATTATTTTTTTTTTTGGCTTAAGTGTGTAAGTTAATTGAATTGGGCTTATGCGAGGTGGTGGTGTTGTGGGGGCAGGAATACAGCTACAGTCTCTGCTAATTGTTAGTTGCCTGGAGGTGGGGGGTGGGGGGTGGCCAAAAAGAAGTACAAGTTGGACAAAAGCTCGGCATGCATTTATGGTAATGCGAACATCGAACTGAGAACTGAGAACCGAACATCGAGAACCCAGCGGGTGAAGGAATTGAAGTGCGGATCAGGGCCGAAAGTGCAACAAATTGAAAGTGTTAATGATTGTGGCTAGAGGAGGGAGAGGGGGTGAAGAGGTTGCTATAGGAATAATTAAACACGCTGATTAAGTGGGGCTATAATTGTTGTCGACTTGGCGGGGGGGTGAAGTAAGGACGATGACAAGCTGCAAAAATAAAACGAAAGAGTTGAGGAAAGTTTTTGTGAATTTCTGAAGTGATATAGAGTCGTATCTGTGACTTGTTAGGGATTTATTCTTTATAAATAATATACTTAATTTAAATTTAATTAAGGTTTAAGTAATAAATATTATACACACGATATAATTAAATGAATTCTAAAAGGTTTCAGAAGGGTTTTAAGTATTTAATGAATATCTGTGAAATACATTTTATAAATCTATGACTTTCTTCTTGAAAGAAACTAAACATAATTTATAAAAAGTAATAAAAAGTTTCTCATAAATTTTTATTCACCAATTTAAACTTTAAATTAATTACTCTCCTCTTTAATATAACCCAAAATACAATTAAGCCAAGAGTAGAGATATAATCCAATCAATTTCTGTCTCACTTCCTGCTCTGGCAAATAAATCCCTAAAATGTCTGTTCCTAATTCCCTTTTCTCTACTCCCCCACTCCCCACTCCCCCTTACTAATCGGTATAAATCTCGCAACTAAACCGAAAATACAAACCATTAGCCTCGCTATCCCACCTGATACATTATGCACCTGATACGGTTGAGACATTAATTTAAAGCCCACAAAGGGAAAGCCACCTCATACCCACAGTTTGGCCTTTCAGCAACTTAACTTGGCTCGAAGGGAGACAAGACAAAACCAATAAGCCAAATGCTGAACAACACAGCCTTGTTCGCGTCACAGACGAAGGTCAGAGGGCGGCGGCGGGGGCGGCTAATGGGGAGGCGGGGACCTTGGTTTATCGCTCAGACAACGCGCAATTTTTCGTTTTAATAACAATATTTACTCATCATAAAGTATAAATGAAGGCATAATGTGTTGACGTGATAGCTACATATATACTTGTATATATGTTATGCAGACATAATGCGTATATCCAAGGGTATATCAGCATGTTGCTGCGAAACTCGTCACAGCTGGCTGACACGCCCACGTACGCGTAACGCCCCCTTTTCCTCCTGGCTGCTGACACAAAAATTTCACGGCTGTTTTCATCGCTGTTTTCCTGTTTCCTTTTTTTCATTTTCTTTCCTCGTTTTCTGGTTTCTGTTTTCCATTTTTTTTTCTTTTCTGTTGAGCCATTTTGTCGTTGTCTATGAGGACCTCACTTGGGTGACATACAAAATGCCAATATTTGCATGACAAGGACCCAGGACCTCAGCGTACATTGTAGGAGGCGGGAAGCTGCAAAGGCCGTTTGTTTGGCTCGTCAAAGATATGGGAAATTCAAATAAACAGACTAGCAAACAGCAGTCAGTACACAGATAAAAAAAATATAAACTAGAAAAGAAATTAAAAAAGATATTAATAATGTAAGCTTGCTGCAGTGTTCAAATTTGAGCTAATTTATTTGTAAATACAAATCAAAAAAGTTCCTCATTTTAAACTTAACAATTTTCACTGAAAGACAATTTGTATCAAGAAAATAATAAAGTTATGTTAAATAAAATATATTATATATCATCATAAAAAATGTTAATTTGATTTTCAAAGCAACTAGAAATGGATTTAACACTTTAAAAAAATATTCTTCATGTTTTGTTAGTGATAAATTCTTGATTATTTTACTTTGAGCTAATAGAAAATAATGTGAATTTATTTTAAATACAAATAAAATCAGTTCCACGTTTAAACTTCACAATTTCCAGTAAAAAACAATTTTTATTTATATTATGTTATATAAAATATATTATATAATATTTTCACATTTCAATTTGATTTTCAAATCAATTAAAAATAGACTTAACATAGATAATGCTTCATATTATGTTAGTGATAAATTCTTGATAATTTAATTTTTAATAATTGATTCTTTTATTTTAAGCTGATAAAAAATAACAAGAATTTATTTTAAATACAAACAAACTTTGTAACTCTTTTAAATCGTGCAATTGCCACTAAAAACCAATTATTATTATTGAGAAAATATTAAAATATAAAGATATACAAAATATATTAGAACAAGATGAAAATTGTATTCGTTTCACTTCATAAATTGTTAATAATTAAATATGTTGGTTTGTTTTTTAAAGCAATTACAAATGCTTTTAAATTTAGAATACACTTTTAAAATGCTTCATGTCTTTCTTTTATTTCACTCAACTGCCTCGCAAATAAAATAATATTTATTTTCGCAACGTTTGGTGTTCATGGTGCTGTTGAGAACATTTACGCAGGCTTCTGTCTGAAAGTTGTTGGTGGGTTCTCCAATTGTCCACTTGAAAAATTCAACATCCTTTCCAGAACTCAGAGAACTATACTTTTGTTCCCCCTCATTTGCCAGTCTGCTAATGTCAAGCCAATAGCTGTGTTGTTCATTGAGCTCCTTTTTGAAGGCGTTCAGTTCCTCCTCGTTCCGGATGACGGCCAGGTAGGCGCCCATCTGGCGACACATTATTAAGGCACTAAAGAAATTCAGCGTAAAGCGATCCTCAATGTAGAAGAACCTCGAGCCGACCTTCACAAAGCCTCGTGGATTTATCCTGTTGCTGATCGAAGTATCAAATTTCGAGAGAATATCATTCTCATTTAATTTCTTCTTGAGTTCGAGCAGCTGAGATTCAACATTCTCCAATTTGGTTTGGGTCTCGTTGAGTTTTCCCGACTGACTGTTGGCCAAGAGATCGAGCATAGGCTTTAAGGCATTAAAGCAATATCCTCCACACTGATTGGGATCTCCTGGAGATCCTTCGGGAACAGCAGCAGCAAGAGCTGTTAATGCGAGAAGCAGGATGGTCTTCATTCTGAATGTGAACATTTACGAAAAGCAACTGATTTCAGATTTATACATTGACTCTCAAGAAAGACTTGAATGTTGATAGTATTTCTATTATTTTTTATTTGCTGATCTGTCTAGGTTTGATGTGCTATAAATACTTGATAAGGTCGGGGAAGTCCCCTGCCATGTTTCAATGAACTTTGAGCGTATTTATTATAGAACATATCATCATTCGATGATTTGAACTGTACGTAAGCGCTGCTTGGCTGCTTGTTTTATTTATTTCTATTTTATTAAATAATAAACATAATCTATATATATATTTCCAAGTGTAGCGCCAAACAAAACGTGCGACACGTGGAGACGGGGAAATGGCCTTAGGTGGCGCCATTCCAGCTACTCCATTACCCACTGGGAAAACAGCCTTCCCCCATTTTCCCCCATCCCCACGGATTTTCCACGCTCTCTCTCTCTCTCTCACACTCCCCCCATCAATCAATGGGTCTTAGAGCATTTTGTTGCCTTCGATTTGTGGGCAAGCATTTAACGGGGCGTATACGCAATTAATGCGATTTCGTTGCCAGGGAGAAATGTTAAGAGAGAGAAAGAACTCTTTAAGGAATTCTCAGGCTCCCAGCTTTCCAAGGTGGCATTCGTGAATTTTCTGCTCTAATTGCATTTTGCGAAAGTCGTTTATATTTTACCAGCTTCTTCTTCTTTTTATTTTTCTTATTTTTCAAAGACAGGTTCTTGAATTTTCTCATTCTCTGTTTGGTTTCATCATAATTATCGAGATAATTGCGCACGCATCGTTAATTGGAGATGAATAAATGTGTAATAAGAGGAGAAGGGGGAATATGGGGATGGGAGGGCTCTGCAGTGAAGTGGAGAAAATAAGAGAGAGACACGCAATTACACTGTCAGATAAGTGAGGAAAAGTGTTGATTATAATGAGCCATCTAACCGCTAACTTTGGCCCAGATTTGCTTGGTAATTATCAGGAACATCAAAGCGAGAAAAATCAGTGAGTGAGGCAAAGCCCTTGGGGGAATTAACTTTTCCAATCAATATTATAATATCGAACACAGAGAGAGTCCTTTGGCCCCTTCAAATCATTTGCATATCCTGTGCTGCTGCCAATCGGAGTGAAAAGAATCATAAATCAAGCTCAAAACAATCGAAAGTTTATTCAACTCCCTGGACATTCATCATCACAGCCAAAAAAAAAGGGATCGTGAGTGAGAATAAATATTATTTATTTTCATTTGATAAATTCATCCACAATAATTCCTATAAATCCCACAACAAAATATTCAGCGAGGAATGCGTGGCAATTCCGGTCTGAAATGTTCTCACTCAAAGTTGGGTTCTTTTTTTGCTTTTGGTTTTGGTTTTGGCTGTTAACCGAATTGTTATTAATTTTATAGGCATTTTGTGCGTGTTTTGCGTGTGCGTGCTGCTGGCAATCAGAGCCACCAGACAACGACCCTGACCCCTGACCTCAGACTCCTCAACAATTGATGAGACTGAAGGAGGAGGGCCAAGTGGCTCAACAATGCGTAACACAACAGGAAAGCAATAACAGTTTGCAATTAGCCCAAACGCGTTTCAGCCGCAACTTTATTTTGACACTGTCTATAAAGGGGTTTTCTGGGGGGGTGGAGTTGGGTGGTGTAGGGTGGTTGAGTCTTTTTTGGGGGGGCGGAGCAGAAGGTCAAATCATCAGGGCAGAAAATTGAAGAGCCAGATGAGGCTTCAGTTGAGAAGTGAAGGCCGAAATATAGTAGTTTTATTATAAGAGAAGTTGTAAGTTTAAATGAGTATCTGGTATTTGTTGTATTTTTAAGTTAGCTTACAATGTAATTTTTATATTTTTATGTAGTCCACTTGTTGTAAGAAATTTTAAAATATTTAAATATAAATTTACTTGAAAATATAAGCATATTACTTTACAAGTACTTGAGGAAATTGTAAATACAACATTCTAGACTCTAGAGTATAATTAAACCTTTAATTTTATGTTTAAAACACAAACAAAAAGGATAATTTCTTTTTTATAGGTTTACCTTCTTTAAACTCTAATAATAATTTTCATATATTTATTATTATATATTTTTTTCAAGGTATTTATCTAATGTTTGTTTATAGGAATCCCTTAAGAAACATTTAATGCATTTTTTGGCTATCAACTACTTGTTCAATTTAAATTAAAAGCTTATTACTTTACAAATAATTAAGGAAATTATAGTTACAACAGCCAAGAGTAATAAAATCTTTAATTTTATATTAAAAACACAATCAAAAAGAATAATATTTTCCCTATATAGTTGCCTTTATTAAACTATAATTATAAATCACATATATTTATTATGGAAAAATTAGTTCTCTCAAAATAAATGCTTATTACTATATAAATACTTAAGGAAATCAAAGATACAAATGCCAAGAATATTACAGAACCGTTTTTATTTTATGTTAAAAACGCAAACAAAGAGGTTAATGTCTTCCTCATAGATATACCTTCTTTAAACTTTAATAATAAATGAAATATATTTATTATTATATATATTTTTCCAGGCATTTATCTAACACTTTTTTCAAGAAGTTCCTTAAGAAAAATTGAGTACATTTAAAATAAAAGCTTATTACTAATCAAATACTTAAGGAAATTTTATGTTAAAAACGCAAACAAATAGGTTAATGATTTCCTATAGATTTACTTTCCTTAAATTATACATATTTTTATTATTGTACATATTTTTCAAGGCATTTATCATGTTTAAGTAGTTCCTTAAGCAAAATTCAGGGCATTTCTTGGCTATCAACTCCTTGTCGCCTGTCCTTTAAATAAATAGTTCCAACTCTACCTCAACCGTAACAACTTCCCCGCTTCCTTGAGAATTACTTACAATATCCTCTCGAGATGCCAACTGAGGGACACTGGCTAAGGGTTGGGATAATATCCCAGCCACTTTTCACCCAGCCCAAATCGCTTCTTAAGCAGTTTAGCATTAATTAAGTTGCAGTGGAAGTTGCAGACACTCGGACGGGGAGTTGGGGGCAGCGGCTTTAGTCGCTAAAGTACTTCATTTAACTGTCTGTCTGTCTCTCTGTCTGTCTGCTGGCCAAGCGATAAGCTCCACTTTCCCGCCGCTAACTAACCCCCTTTTGGCCGCCTAACTAATTGCTGCCTTTTAACACTTGGCCAAATGCGTCGAGTGGAAATTCACTTGCCATCTATCTCTCTCGCCCTGCAAACGGTGTGCATTTCCTGGCCAGACACACACTACTATCCCCCTTCCCCCCTTTTCACCTGCCTGTGAAAATCGCCAGACCTTTTGCCGAATGATTAACTGCGAAAAAGGGGAAAATTCTTTATCAGACATCATCAGTTTTTCCGTCGCTTTTTTTTTTTTTTTGTTCTGTCGCTTTATGCGTCAGCGCACTAAACCAACATTTTTACACCTAAGAGCAGATCAATAAGAGTCCGGATTGTGCGGCGGCGGGACTCCGGCGACTCTGTCCGGCGTAGTCGCAGTCATCGTCTGGCATTTAACGGTTGATTGAACCAAAGAGGCCCAGCATTTTCGGCCTCAATGAGTGCGAGACATGGCTAAGCGTATTAGCAGCCGCATTACCGTTAAGTTTACAGTTTAACTATTAAAGCGAAAGCCGGGGGGGAATCCCACCCACAATCCCTAGCCACCCGCAATCCATTAGCCGACATTACGCATACGCCGCGTGGTGTCCATAAAAAATGCAACGCCGCATTGTTTAGCCAGCGAAACAGAATGCAGGGAAAATATCTGAAGAACTGCTGCGGGGGGGAGCCGGGACAAAAAAAGCAAGACGAAACTAAGACTGGCAAAAAAAAAGGGCAAAAGCAAAGTAAAAAAAAAAAACTATAATAGAAATGGGGGCGTGTGGCAGGCGTGGCCACGTTCCTTTTACGTGCCACGGCATGCAAAGTGCAAAACTGCAAACTGCAAACTGCAAACTGCGAAGTGCAGCTGCCTCCGCAGCTGGGGAATCGCATTTGTACCCATCCATATTGATGTACATACATGGAATGCATTTTATGATGAACATGGATTCATGACTCGTTTTTTTTTTTCTTCTTCTTTTATTTTCGTCGGTTTGAGTTTTAAATATTTATGGGGTTTTTTTCTTCTGGTTTTATGCGCGAGAAAGCGTGGGAATTTAAGAAAGGTCAGGGAGTGTGGGAAAGTATTTTGGGTTTATAAAAAGCTTTAAAAATAAGCGAATTTCGATTGGTAATTAGTCGTTATTGTTTATTAAATATAAACAGGTTTAATTACAATAAATATTCAATTTAAATATTATCAAAAAATAGCTTAAAGATTAATCTTTTGAAAAAGTCTTTAAAAGATGACAAAACTATTTCATAAGTATTTCAGGTTTATAAATATAAAAGGCTTTAAAAATAAGCGAAAATCGGTTGGTAATTAGTAACTGTTAAATAAATTTAAACAGGTTTAATTTCTTAACTTATTCAGTTAAAATATTACCAAAAAAATAGCCTAGACTTTAATCCTTTTAACAAGTTTTTTAAAGACCACAAAACTGTTTAATAGGTATTTCAGGTTTATTTTACATTTATAAACCTTCAAAAATAAGCGTGTATTGATTAATAGTAAATCACAGTAGTTGTTTTTTTTAATATATACAGATTAAACTATATTCATATGTTTTTTATAAATATTCAAAAATTTACTACAGTTTATTCCTTTGAACAAACTTTTCAAAGACCACAAACCTATTTTAGGTTTATAAACAAAAAAGGCTCTGAAAGAAAGCGAATATTGATTGGTAATTAATTTTAATTGGTAATTAAATATATACACGTTAAACTATTTTCATATATTGTTTATAAGTAACAAAAATTAGCTTAAAGGTAAACAAATTATGTGGAAAGTTTTTCAGGCTTTTGGTACAAATAGGTTATAAAAAAACCGAACATGGTTTGTTATTTAATTGTAATTGGTTAAAAAAATATATATTAACTTAACTACACCATACATTAAATTTAAATATTATAAAAAAAATAGCTTAAAGTTTAATTCTTTTAACCAATTTTTGAAAGCCTACAAAACTATAAAGTTTAGAATGATTTAATTCACAGCTTCTAAAGCCTTTACATTAATTTCAATTTACTGATTTCTACTAAATCATTATCATAAAATTAAATCAAACAATTAAATAAAATACAATACCAATTCAATAATTCCACTTGAATTCCAATTTGATAATGTTTGGTCCGGACATTTAAGGCCTTATCATCTATCAAAGCAAATTATGCGCTAATCTGGTCCAGACATCGCTCCCCTTAACAAATGTTTGCCATTCCCATTCTTTAGCATTTTCCCATTATTATAATATATACATATACAAATATATATATATATGTATCGTTTGGCTTTTGGGCGTCGCAATGCAGCCAAAAAAATAAAGAATAAAATAGAATTGAAAAGCAATACAAATCCACAAATCAAAATATATCTGAAATGTTTGAGGGGGCAGCGCGCGTCTCGGGGCGGTCTTTGCTGTCGTTTATTCTGTGGCACTGACATGCGACAAAGTTGCAGTTGAAATGGATCCCCAGATGGAAATGGAAATGGTTCTAGTTCCTAGTATTATCCATCCCTCCTCTCTTCTGGCCCTAATGACAGTGACTGGGGGTAACCAGAAGCCGAAACAGATCCAGACAATTCTGAAGCTATGATTCTGATTCCGATTCCGATGCCCTGCCAAGAACCCCAAGAACTTTAGCGTTTGTTCACCCCTCTCTCTCTCTCTCTCGCTCTCTCTCTCTGATTTTTCTTCAAATTTCCCGCTCTACCAAAAAATCGGCTGCCAAGAAATGTTTGCTCTAGAGATTTCTATGTTTCCAACACATTTATTAAAGCGAAAATATAGTGAGTGAGAGGGCAGGGAGGGGTGCAGTGCAGTGCCTATGACAGCACTGGGTTTGGGGAGGTGCCGCTCGGATATTAATCATCGGGCAGACTTAAATTGCAAATGAAATCGGAATTGGGCAACGGTGCGTATGCGTATCGTAGTTGAGTAGTTCGAGGCGAGACGAGGGAGCCAGAAATTGGCAGACTCTGTCAAGCATTTTGCTGGCTGCAGCAAACACAAACATACATATTCAAATGGTATATATACAGAGGCAGAAAATATAATATTATTCCACAGATAAATATAAAATTTCTATAATGAACTAATTTTAAGAGAGAGAAGAGTGTTGGTGGGAAATAAACACATAAAATAAATAAACAAATATTGTTACTCTGGAAAGCCTTTTGGAATAATTGATATTAACGAAGGAAATAAATATTTTATACTACAAAAATGTAAAAATATTAAAAAATACATTTTTGCATAACGATTTTATTATTTTAACTGAAGGGATTTCAGAAACCAGGTTTATGAATTGATCTGTTAAAGAAATTATCCAATTTTTGTTGCTATAAAAATATTTCTGATATTATTACTCTGATAAGTCTTTTGGAATAATTAATAATTATAAAAGAAATAACTATTTTGTACTACAAAAATGTTAAAATGTTAAGATTTACATTTTAAAAGTACGATTTTATTCATTTAAATGAAGGGATATCACAAACCAGGTTTAGAAATGGATTTAAAAAAAAAAATTATACAATCTTTGTTGCTATAAACACCTAAAATGACTATAAATATTTTTCTAATATTATTACTGTGGGAAGTCTTTTGGAATAATTAATTTTAACAAAAGAAATAAATATTTTATACTAAAAAAATGTAAAAATATAAAAAATACATTTTAGATTTAATATTTAATAAATTCACGTAAAAGGATCTCCCAAAGCAGGTTTAGAAATGGATTTGTTAAACAAATTCTCTAAATTTTTGCTGCTAAGCTACAGTTCTAATATTCCTAAATTTACAAAATCATGAATTATTACAAAATATAAAACAGAAAAGTACAAAATCTTATACTGTTTCCATATAATTTCAAACAATAAAATTATATTCTTTTAAGTATATATTTTCCGCCACAAAACAAAGACAGTTAACTAAATAAAAAATATAACAAAATCCCTTCTTAGTTGCATAAATATTAATTTCAAGTTTCACATGCAAAATAATACTTGTATCTTTAAGGATCAAGAATACATAATAAATTCCTTTCTGTGCAAATATATTCACACACACACACTCATAGAGATAGAGAGAGAGAGAGGGATATCCATTAAACAAACACAGAGAAATCGCCGCTGACATAAAGCAGCAATGGCTGTCCTGGCAATGTCCTGGCGCTTTTCCCCCCCTCGCTCGCTCGTCTAGCTGTCGCCTCGCTGGCGCCAGCTGTCGCCTGCCTTAACTTGTGCCCCCAAAACTCTCCACATTCTCCACATATGAGAATAGTATCTCTCTCTCTCTCTCTATCTCTTACACACTCTAACTCTAGCTGTGCTGTACAGTATCTGTGAGATACATCAGCATATTGCCGCTTGTTGAGGCATTTTAAATAATTTGTCCTTCCCGCTTGCCGCTTGGCATATTTGCAGGTCCCGCCACCGTCCAGATGGTGTCCCAGAACCGACCGCCGCCCCCGATGCCGGTGCCCGTCCAGGTGCCGCAGTACGTCAACGAGAACGGAACGCTCACACATGTGATGCTATCGCCGCAGCAGTACCAGCAGCTGCATCCTGGCCAAGGACACCTCCATCCAGCACCATTCGTAAGTGGACTTTTATTTATTTATTACTTTGAGCTTGGAGATATCAGAATATGGGGTTTATAGGGGGGCGAAGTTTTAGAAAAATAATGTTTATTTAGAAAATGTTATAAATAAAAATATATAAATATTTAATATGAAATTTAAAATGGGTTTAAATTTAAAAAAATATAGTTTGATATGTAGAAATATATATATATTCTTTTAAAATAGAATCACAAATTTTACAAAAATATTTAAAAGTGTTTAATGAACTTTAAAATTATTCCTATTATTATTCATAATTAGCAAGAAAAAATAGACACATATTTAATTAATTTAAAACTAAAATTGAATACTATTGACATATATTTTAAGTAAAAATTTTTAGTTAAAAGTAATTCATATAATTAGCTAGAAAAAAGACTTCGGCACCTGCTACATTTTTCTATATGTTTTATCAAGGCTTAAAAGAATTAAAAATATTTTAGATTTCTATATTTTAAATTTCTCCCGGCTCTATAAAATTTCCTACAAATTTCGAAGCTTACTTAAAGTTTTTTGAACCTCAATTTGAATTAGTTCTTCAAAGTAACATTATTACTAGCCACAAATCACAGTCTTAAAACAATTACTTTCAATATTTAGTAATACTTTCTTCAACACTTTTTAACTTGTTCCTACAACTATAAATGAATTTAAAATATATAATAAGAAAATTATAGAAATATATTCTTAGAAAAATATATGACAATAATATAAATCATATATTTAGCTTAAAAAAATACTTCGGCACAGGCTTTATTTTCCTAAATATTTTTATTAAGACTTAGAAGGTTTAAAAATAGTTTAAATTTCATTGTAGACTTTCATCAACATTTCTAAGCTCCCTTAAACTCTTTTAAAACTTAATTTTAAAGAGTTTATTAAAGCTATATAATTAGTGGTAACAAATCACAGTCTTTAAATAATTACTCTCAATATTAAGTAATACTAATTTCAACACTTTTTAACTTGTTCCTACAACTATAAATAAATTTAAAATATATAATAAGAAAACTATAGAAATATATTTTTAGTAAAAACATATGACAATTGATAATATAATTAGCTAAAAAAAAGACTTCCTTTATTTTTCTATATATTTTTATTAAATAAAATTAAAAATAGTTTACATTTCATTCTAGACTTTCATACAAATTTCCAAGCTCCCTTAAACTCTTTTAAAACTTAATTTTAAAGAGTTTATCAAAGCTATATAATTACTGGTAACAAATCACAGTCTTTAACAAATTACTCTTAATAACGTTCAATACTTTTTTCAACACTTTTAAAGCTTGTTCCTACAATTATAAAGTATTTGCAGTTCATAAAGTGTAGTTCAAGTGTAGTTCCAGTGGCAAAGGCAAACAATGTCGAGCCTTTCCCGTAAACGAATTAATTAAACTCGATGCTCAGGCGACTTGCAACAATAGAATCGGGGAAAACCAAGCAAGCCACCTCTAAACAGAGTCAATAGAATCTATAAAGATATATAGTGTAGTATATCGGAAAGGGAAGAAGACGCTATCTCATTTCCATGCCATTAGAGAGGGGACTTCCTACCCGGCGCCGCTTATCAATTAATTGACAGCTAATTGAGCGAACAACCAGCAATCAGCAACGACTACGACGACGATATTTCCCCCGATATTTCCATTCGGGGGCGTCTGTAAAAATAATTTATTGGCCAAACAAAAACCCGATTGGATCCGGGTGAAGCTGCTGTTCTGTTGTTCCTGGAAACACACACATAAAAGCTGAAAGTGCAGCCGAGAGAGACTCGTGCGCTTAGCCATAATGAAACTGAGCTCGATAAACAACAATGGTTAAACTTTTAGCTAAACAACAATTAAAATAAAGTTTAAACAAAAGCGCGAAAAACAGTTGGCCAGCTGTCGCCGCTTATGCATATTTAATTTTATTATATTTATCATTTAGCTCAAGTTTTGTTTATAAACTGCAATATCATTGTGTTTGAGGGAGAGAGAAGGGGAAAAAGTGTGAAAATTGCATGACTAATTAGTGCATTTCGCATTGTACTCCAAAGTCCCCAAAGTACTTAATGCTCTGACTCACTGCGAAAGCTAATATTTGAATGGGAAACATTCTCAACATTCTGTTTTATTTGTTTTTTGAAAACCATTTCATTGCATTTCGCGAGCTGTCGTTTAGGCGTGAGCTTTGACAATCGATCAGCGACGCGCTGTTTAAGCCAAGTTATTTGTCTTGAATGCTAATTAGCCAGTTAAGGGGAGAAATCTTGGCTGAGAAGGGAAAGAATTAGAGCTGATCGACAGCTAAGAAGGGGGAATGCTATGGATATATCTCATCCTTTCTTTAACTCTATATATTTGATAGGATAAAACCTCTATAAAACCTCTATTCATCTTTTATCATAAAATGCAGCTTAACTTTTTTGCTGTTTGATTTCTCACGTTTTTTATATTTTTATAACCACTTTCAAGTGCATAAATTATTTCAGTTTTTTATAATATATTTTCTTTAGAATTCACTTTTTTTAAGTAGCCATTTTCAATGCCAGAGAAAAAATAATCTGTAATATATTCATAGCTTTTACAATTTGATTAAATGATTTTATGGAAATGCAAAAATAAATAAGAGGCTTTTTTTTACTAAGCTATAAAAACAAACAGAGGCGGCAAGCTATTTAAGGCAATGTTTATATTACAAATTATGAAAGGTAGAACAAAGGGTATTATTATTGTTTAATAAACTTATATAACTTATATAAAGATATATATTATTTATATTGTAAATACAAATGTAAGCTTTTTAATCAATTATAAAAGTTGTATAAGATATTAATATTAGAAATTATTAAAGGTAGAACAATTAATTATAAAACTTAAAATAATTTTTTGATTTTTATTAGGTTTCAAAATGAATAAAATTAGTTTTTTTAAGGGAAATTGCATTTATTTGAATTATTTTATATATTTTATTATATATATAATTTTTTAACAATATATGGTGGGATTTCCTTTTATTTTTAACCCTTTAAATTTAATTTTAAATAATGCTTCAAAGTACCAAATAGTCTTTAGGCCAAATGACACTTAAGTATGATTTAACTTGAACAAATTGCCTTAATTTTGATTTATTTTCCCATTTTTTTCGTTTCGGCCATTAACATGCGGAACTAGTTCGCAGCCGCAGTTATGGCCAAGTTCAGAGCCGTGGCTCATGCATTCCATTTAAATTGCCTCGCTAATTTGCAAAATGGCAAGCTGGCAAAAAAATAAAATAAAAATAAAAATAAAATGAGAGGCTTGTTGTTAGCCAGAGCAGATGATGAGCGTTACCCATTCGCATCACGTTCGAAAAATGCGCTCCTGCCTCCCAACTGTTGCCGCCACTTATGTCTAATAATTTAATAATAACAATTTCATTGTCCAGCATAAACATTCCCATCATTTCTTTTATGTGCAGAAATTGTTAAACATAAATTTGGGGAGAAATTGAAATACATTTTCCGTTTCCATGGCGGAAAAAATCACTGACCCTTGCTCGTGACTTGGTCCAGACTGAAAATTGAAATGGGAATCGGAATCCGGTTATGGAATAGCGCCTACCGCAATTTAAATTCTATGGTCCAGCTCTCTGGTCTCCCCCTCCGCCCACTTACTGTTATTTATTGTATTATATTATCAATCGCTCAATTAACATCAGAATTAATTGCATTGTGAATTATTATACAATTTCCATTGATTACGCGCTTTGCCGCGGGTTTTATAATTTGCTGACACTCTGGCGGTGATTTACTTATTTTTGTGTTCCGTAAAACAAATCCAATAAATCTTTTTTGTCGCCAATTTATTATGTGTTCTAGCTGGGGAAAAAAAGAAGATATTTGACAAGTACAGAATTAATTCCACTTAATTACAGTTAAAGTTCATGGGGTTAAAATTGGAAAAGGAATGATTGTTTAATAAACAAACTAAGTCGGGAGCATTAAATTTGTAATTTATTTAGTTTTAATTAAAACGGAAGGATTACATTGTTATTTATTTATTTTTAATTAAATCGGGAACATTAAAGTTATTGATTTTTAAATGCAATCATATGCTTTTATTTATTTTTAATTACAATTTAATGCTTCTGGTTTAGTTAAGATCTTATATAAATGTTATATGAATAGTATTGGGCTGAAATATTTATTTACAATTTGTAAAAATATATAAAGGAGCTGAGAAATTGTCTCTTTAATTTTATTTTCTAATATTTCTTTAAAAATCATCATATTCTGGAAATATATTTAAAGCTTCTTGATATTGTTATAATATTTTAGTTGAGTTTTTAGCCAATAAAAACAATTTACTATTAAAAACGTAGCTAAACATTATTTAAACATATTGAGGCTTTAAAAGAGGTTATAGTTTTTATTTTTACATGTTAAAATTATAAGTAAAGTGAGCTTTTTTGATATACATATATTTAAATATTCAAACTTTTTAATCAGAATACAAGTTTAATAACTTCTTCTTGTTCTTAAACATATTATATTTATGCAATTAAAATTTCTTTATTCGAATTCACCCCACACGAAAAAACCTCCCAAATAAGATTCTTAAATATTTGTACATGTTAAAATTTCACTTTAGCTCTTATTTTTATACATATTTACAGATGTAAGCTTTTTAATCAATTATAAAAGTTGTATAACATATATTTGTTTTCAAAAATATTATATTTATGCAATTAATATTTTATTAAAATTCCCTTCCCATAAAAAAACCCTTCCAAATATATTTCGATCCCCCGCTTCATGTCAGGATCCTTTAATATTTTTACATGTTAAAATTTCAATTTAGCTTTTATTTATAGATATAGATGTATTTACCAATGAAAGCTTATTAATCAATTAGAAAGGTTTTATAATTTTTTTATAATGTTGAATATATTATAATTATGCAATTTATATTTTATAAAATTTCTTCCCATAAAAAAAACCCTCCCAAATACATTTTCCATGCCCCTGCCAACTGTCAAGATCCTTAAATAGCGCCGTTTAGGCCAACTAAAGACTCCATTTGCATAACAATTTGTAGACCCAACAGCGGCGACTGGCTGCCTGTTGTTGTTGCTTTATCTTAGTTAGTGCAAGCCATTAAAATGTTGCTAGTTGATCGTCGTGCCCGCTGCTGGCAACATTGTTGCTGCTCATGACTTTTAATTGAACTCCAAGCGGAGCTGAACTTTGCTGTCACATTTTTACATAACTCGATGCCAGTGTACTGGTTGCTTGGATGGTTTGTTGCTTGCTTGGTGGTTACCTGGCCCGATCCTATTGCCATTTCTAGCAGTGAAAAAACCTGATTAATGCGGAGCCAACAGCCAAGCAACAACTTCATCCGCCTCGGACTCAGATTTCCAGGCCTGGACACACAGCACACACAACACATGTGGCTTCGTCACGCTTTGCTGCTGAAATGAAAGTGCCGGCGGTGCTGTCGGTGGCATGGCTGCTCGACTGACTCCACTTTACTCTCTGACTGACTGGGGGCTGAATTTTCCTTGACTTAATTAACAATTTGCTGGCACAGCATTGCAGAAAAAAACAAACAAACAAACACAAGCGTTTTGGGAAATGTTTGTGCAGAGGGGATCTCAAGCAAGGAACTCAAAGGAATTAAATATTTAGAAAACTTTGAAATATAGTTCACACTAAGAGGATCATCTCTGGTAATCTAAGGGGTTTCTCTAGCCCCCCGAAACCCCATTTCCCAGCAAGCCACTGAGATTCACAGCTTCCGCTTGTGTGTTTATGTTGAAATGTTTATAATTTGATTGTATGCTAATTTGCATAACGTTCGTCGTCGTATCCATTGTTATTGTTGTTGCTGGAAGTATCCATTATGCAACTTGAGTTAATGCACTCGAAATAACGGCATCTGTCGCTCTATTGAAACCGAAAACGAAACCGAAAACGAAAACTCCCTCGCAGAACTGTTTTCCATGCGTTAATCCGGCTTCTTTTGTCTCGCCTTTATTATTATTATTTCTGTTGTTTCGAGCATAAAGACAAAAAAACTCATTAACTTTGACCCATATTTTATGCATAGTTTATGACCATCTAAAAAAAAGAACCATCGCGAGAGCAAAAGAGCGACAATTAACGCTTTTAAAGCTTGCAAATTGCACAATCCATGCAAAAAAGCATCGCAAAATTAGTGTAATTTTTGTGCAAAAAAAAAAAAAAAACAGAAATCATTTACTACAGTTTTGCAGCAAATTATCAATCATCAGAGGCCCAATTTGGCAACAATTTTTAGTTAATATCTGTAGCAGGCGGGCGTGGCTAATAGCTGTTGCCCATAAAAAAAAAACAGCAATTTATTTAATGGTTTCTGCTAGCTAAAATTTAGTTCAAACTGTGTTACAAAGGCGCGGCAAAGAATATGTTAATAACAACAAAATAGTTTAAAAATCTAAGCTATACTTACAAAAAGAGAAGAAATTCTTTTATATTCTCATTAAATTCTTATTAAAATTAGATATAAGAACTCTTTCGGTATATTATAACATTCAGTTGATACTTTATATTTATTATATGACTATTTATTTTGTTGAATTGTTTTTGTATTCATTTTATTTGAAATAAAACGAAAAACCGTTTTCGCGGCACACTATCCACACACAGTGCTGCCCATTATCGTTTCCAGCATTCAATGCTGCCCATCTTTTTCGTTTAGCCTGGCAACGCCCCAAGCTTCAGGTCAAAGTGTGACCAGTTCATATAATCTAGATATTTTATTCTTCTTTGTGCAGTCACACCACTCAGCTGTTTACTAGATTTTACCTATATATATATTTATATATGTTTAATTTATTCGTTTTCGTTATTATTTAAACTTTACCTCGGACTTAAACTAGTTCCTAAAGAAACTCAGGCACCTGAAGACAGCACCTAAAGAAATTTAATGCCACGCGAATTAATGTAGAACAACGACAACGAAACTAGCTTCCTGTTGCCAGATAAGAAATTGGCAAATAAATTAGTTATTTGTTATCAGTTTTGTGTGTTTTTTACGAGCCGAAGACAGATATTTATAGCCAGCGTGGACAAGAGTTGACGTGGTACTTGCCTCGAAGAGAGATCTATCGATGCGGAAATGGAGGAGCAGCCGGGAAAAAGTAGAACCAGAGTGGTTTTTAAAGTACTAAATATAGTTTAATAAATATATAAATATAATTTAATAGCAGTATTAATTACAAATTTATTTGTTTTTGTATGTTTTACAGATAAGTGCCAATGGCACTTCGCATTTCTACACCCCAGTGGCGGGTTATCCCGGTCCAGGACCAGCCGGCAATTACCATTTGCCACCGCCGCCGCCGCAGCAGCAGGCACCACCCCAAGGAACAGCAGGAGCAGCTGCAGCTGGAGCTGGAGGAGCGCCACAGCCAGCGGGAACAGCTGCCGCTGCTCACTCCCACACCCACAGTCATACACACGCCCCACACAACCATCCGCACACACAACAACAGCAACAGCAACAGCAGCAGCAGCAACACAACCAAGCACACACACATTCCCCGCACTCGCCATCGCCGCCAAACTACCGGGATGAGCGGAGTCAGCGGCAGCACACGAAGCTGCTGCGCAAGCTGGAGAAGCAGAGGGAGTCAAGTGAGCATTATAACCCCCACGATCCTCTAGAGAACTTCCAGCTAAATCACTTTCTCCTTCAGATCCACAACTGTCCACGCCACCCACACACTCGCCTTCGCCGCGCCGTGCCAACGAACTGAATGGTCACAACAATAACATTCCTTTGGGGGTGCAGCCCCTCCTGCCGGCTCTCTTCAGCAACCATCTTCACCCGGTGGGACGCCGGATTCCCCAGCAACAACAGCAGCAGCAGGCAGGAGGACATCCTGCCCAGCACCGGAACGGTAATCCCCAACAGCAGCAGCAGCAGCCGCCGCAGCAGCATCATCCGCAGCGAACTGGGAGCAGCGTGGGCGGAGCCAGCTCGGTGGGAACCTCGGACGATGGCGAGGACAACTCGAGTTTGGCCGGCGAGGATGAGGAGGAGGAGTACCAGGCCTCCATCGTGGACCAAATCTCGGCCATTGAAAAGCCCGAGGTGATCGATGTGACCTCGCGGGCGGCCAAGATCATCTGGGAGTCGCCAGCTTTGGCCGATACCCTCGTGGTGGACATGCAGCAGTTGCGCTACCAAGTCCTGCTCAGCGACTCGGGGAAGCAGTGCAAGTACAAGAGCCTGTACATGGGCGAGGCCTACGAGTGCATTGTGCAGGATCTGCAGCCGGGACAGGACTATCTCGTCCGCCTGCAGGTGCACTATCAGAAGCTCCAAGGAACTGTGAGCGAACCGGCCGAGTTTAGGACGCCGGCCTGCGAGCCGGATCAGCCGCCGCCCCCGAAACTGGTGTCGCGCACCAAGAACTCGATCAACCTGCGCTGGGCGGCCCCGTCGGCGAACGGTTCGAGCATACAGCACTATCTGCTGGAGTACGACGAGGGCAGGGCGGCAGCAACGACGACGACGACGACGACGAATGGAGGACAGCCGCAAAAGTTCGTGGAGCTGGCCAAGATCAAGGCCAAGCACTATGTCATTGGGAAGCTGCAGCCGACGACCGTCTATAGCTTCCGCTTGGCGGCGGTGAATGAGGTGGGTCAGAGTCCGTACTCGCCGATAGCCAGCTACAGCACCTCCGGCAATCCACCGCCCGCGCCCAGGGCACCGGAACTGCTGGCCAAGAGCTCCAGCTCGCTGACGCTTGGCTGGGAGCGATGCGCGCAGGACGGTGACTTTCTGCTGCAGATGCAGGATGTGGAATCGGGCCACGGTTACCTGAACACCTACAAGGGCACCGAGCTGCAGACGGAGTGCCTGCAACTGAGGCGAGCCAGCAGCTACCTGTTCCGTCTGCGTTCCGAAAACGAGGCCGGCGTGTCGCCCTGGTCCGGGGAGATCGTCTGCCATACGCTGCCGGAGAGACCCGGCCGGCCAGGCAAGCCCCAGGCCAAGGGCAAGATCCATGGGACACACTTCAAGGCCAAATGGGAGGCCCCCAGCGATACGGGCGGCGACGAGATCATGCGCTATCACCTCGAGCTGAGTGCAGCGGGTCCGGTGTTCGAGCGGATCTACAGTGGCGCCGAAACGGAGGCCATGTGCGAGCGCCTGCAGCCGGGCACGACCTATGCTCTGCGCGCCTGCTGCGTGGGTCCGGCGGGACAGAGTCCCTATTCGGACATTGGGCACGTGACCACGGAGGCAGTGCCGCCGTCCGCTCCGCCGCCGCCCCACTGCAGTGATCCGCCCTCGCCCTACGCCGCCCTCCTCAAGCTCCAGCATCCGGAGTACAATGGCGGAGCTCCGGTCCTCGAGTTCGAGGCCCAGATGCGGCGCCTGGACCAGGTGCAGCCGCCGCAGGTGGTCTATCGCGGCAAGCAGGCCTACTTTGTGGCCCAGGACCTGATACCCGGCAGCATGTACGAGGCCCAGGTGCGAGCCATCAACCGGATAGGAGCTGGCAACTGGTCGCAGTGGATGCGATTCACGGCGGCCGCCGCGGCGCCCGGTGTGCCCGAGGAGCTGCGCGTTCTGGTCAAGTCGGCCACGCATCTCAGTGTCAGCTGGCAGCCTCCACTGCAGGACAATGGAGCGGCGGTGACCAGCTACACGCTGAAGAGTGCCAGCCAGGAGAGGCGGGGTGATGAGGAGCAGGACCAAGAGGTTAAGGAGCCGCCCAGCTCCGAGTTCCACAACTGCTATCAGGGCGCACTGACCAGCACGGAGCTGCGCAATCTCTCCCCCTTCACGCGCTACCATTTCCGCATCCAGGCTACGAATGCCGCCGGAACGGGCACCTCCTCCGACGTGATAAGCGTGTGCACGCCGGCCGCCGTACCGGGAGCCCCGCAGATGCAGGGCTACGAGTTCACCGCCCAGGAGGTGACCCTCAACTGGACGCAGCCGGCGGCCCACGGTTCACCGATTTGCTCGTACAACATCGAGTACGGTGAGCGGACCATTGCCACGCCGGATGCCTGCACGCGGTACACGGTGAGTGGTTTGTCGCCCGAAACGGGCTACAAGTTCCGCGTCCAGGCGGTCAACGCCATCGGAGCGGGTGCCTTTAGTGCCTATGCCAAGCTGACGACACAGCCGGCACCGCCAGAGCCGCCGCGCCTCGAGTGCAGCGGCGCCGGCCACAACTACATCAAGCTGAAGTGGGGCGAGAACACCAGCGGAAAGCTGGGCAACAACGGTGGCTCCTCCTCGGCGGGCAATAGCGGCAGCAACGGCGGCGACTTCACCAAGTACTTTGTGGAGATGTACGTGGCCAGGGCCAAGCAGTTCCAGTCCGTCTACGCCGGCACCAATTGCATGTGCAAGGTGCACAAGCTCCAAGAGCGCAGCAGCTACACCTTCCGCATCTACGCCCACACGGATCGGGCTGGCGACGGCGACTACTCCGAGGAATATGTCTTTGAGACATCGGCCACGCTGCCGGCCAACATCAAGGCACCGCGCGTCGTCCAGGAGGGAAGCGTCTGCCTGATGGACCTGCCCGGACAGCTGGGCATGCAGCTCACTTTAGAGTGGCAGCACTCGAAGAACTCCTTCCACGATCGCGTCGAGTACGAGCTGCAGTATGCGGTTCTTGGCGCCGCCGACCTCGAGGGCGAGTCCCTGTCCCCCAAGGGTCGCAGCAGCAGTTCCAGTGGCAGCTCCAGCGGAGCTCCCGTCAATTTGGCCAACCAGGACTACAGGCAGCTGTACCGCGGACCGGAGACCAAGTTCACCATTGACAATTTGGCCGCTGGCACCTGCTACCAGTTCCGCGTGTGTCCCGTGCGAATAGCGGCCGGCGGCGAGCTCCTGTACGGCCAGCCGTCGAGTCCGCTGCGCTACCAGGTGCCCAGTGAGCTGGATCCCAGTTCGGCGACCTGTCACCACCACCTCCATGGGTCCACAGCGCCTTCGGTTGCCAGCCAGAGGAGCAGCAGGAAACTCTCGGCGGGCAATGGCTCGGCCAATGGCCTGCACATGAGATCGGTGAGTGCCTCGGCGATAAGTGGGGCGAGCGGCGTGGGAGCGGATCCCGTGGCCATTGGACGGCTGCAGCAGGAGCTGTCCGGCTTCAATGCATGCGCCGATCCCCTGCATCACCACCATCATCATCACCACCATCACCATCAGCAGTGTGGCGGCTCTGCCGGAGGAGCTGGAGTAAGTGGCGGCGGTGGGGCTACGGATTCGCATCAGCATCAGCATCATCAGCACCATATGCATCACTCGCATCACATGCATCATGCCCACCATCCGCACACCGGCGGCGGCCTGGCCATGGGCGCCATCTCCTCTTTGAGCGCCGCTGCCTCCTCCTCCTCCGCCTCCTCAACGGCGGCAGCGGCCGCGTCGGCCATCTCATCCAGCCTGGCCCACTCCGGCGGGTTGCGTCGGATTGTTAGCAAGCTGACGTCGCTGTACTCCAACCGGAAGCGGCTGAGTGACCAGCAGAAGGCCGTCTGCATTGTGGTCTCCTTCCTGGTGGGCACCTTTCTGGTCGCCATGCTCGTCAACATGCTGAGGGGTTAAGAGGTTAAGGCATTGCAGGCAAGAAACCACAAAATACAGGCAAAATATTAAAACAAAAAAACTAAAAAAATCTACAAAAAAACAACACACTTTATCAGGAATGCCACAGAAATCGCTACAGATTTTAAATCAATTTAAAAGGATGTCCTCAAGTATGCCATAAAATCCATTTTATATCCCAAATTTATTATAAATTTGTTACGAATTTTGTGGCCTAACTTTGGACAGCCTTTTCCTGAATTAAAATTTGCAAATCTGCAGCGATTTCTGTGGGACTCCTGTCTGTCTCAAAGAAGTGATTTCACAAAACCCATTAGTTTGTAATTATGTATTTTTTATATATATAATATGTTACGGAATCAAGAAACAAAATCAAAAACGAAAAACAACAACTGTATATTGTCTAATTTTAAACAAAAACAAAAGAAGAAAGAAGAGAACGCAGGAGAATGCAGGAAATCAAACGGAAAATCTAGAGAGAAAGGCAGAACTTCCCCAAATTAAATGTATTAAATGTACACAAAGAAACACACACATTCACAAACAGCTAAACATGTTAATAATGGTATTTACTTATATATTTAATATTTGTTGTCACAAAAAGCGAAAGTTTAATCTCCAATATGTGCTATAAACAAAACAAAATGAGAGCTGAAAAAAAACATAAACTACAGGCTCTAATCCAGTACTTGTCAAAATCTCTGCTTCTCAAACTGTTACTGTCGCAGCAAGCAGCTTCTATCTGTCGCGCATTTGCTCTCTCGCTCTCGCTCTCTCTGTAAAATGTCGTGTAAAATACGTGTGTGTGCATGCTGCAGAATTTTTTGTACAAGACTTTTTTTGTAAAGTGTTTTCCAAAACGAAATCGTAGTTAGCTTTTGGTCCAACAAATTGCACCAACAACTAAGTAGCTAAAAGGAGTAAACGAATTGACGGGGAGGGGAGCGGTAATGGTAATGGTAAAGGTAGGGGCAGGGGTGCGGCGAAGAGGGGGGCGTGAGAGCAAATGCAAAATAATTAAACGAAAAACAATGTATGAATTTATTAGACATTACTACACTAGCAAAAAACAAAAAAAAAAAAGAAACAAGTATTCAGTGCTCTGTACAATTGTGTTTTTCCCCGCAAAAACAAAAAAAAATACGCTCCAATTTAAGCCCAAATATATATATACAAAGATATATATGTATGTAAAACAGCAGACGCTTCTTTCATTCTCACAAAAAAGAAACCTTTTTATACGAATTATTACAACAATTTATTAATAAAAACAAACAAAAGAAAACATATTAAATACGACAACCAGCAAGGCAACCCCCCAAGTTGGGGCTGCTATATTCTGTTGACAAAAAAAACACAACCTGTTGCATTTCAACTAAATAAAAAATCAAATAAAATAATATTAAAGAGAAAACAACAACCAACTAAACAAATATGGAACCCTGCTATATAGCAGCCCCAACTAGGGGCCAAAGTGATTTATATTCCAATTATTATTATTTTTCTAATTAAATAAATTAAAACTAAATGTAATTGTTTCTTTCCATAGCATTTAATGTGAAGTATATACAAAAACTGGAATCTTATCTAAAAAAAATCACGAAAAACCTAAAAAAAAAAATACACAAAACAAAACAAAACAAATGTTTGTTCATGTAAAGCATAAACATTTGCTTGATGCAAATTAAAAAAATTATATATATAAATAAAAAGATAAACTTAAATCGGAATCAAATGATAAATAAATGGAAATTATGTATGTTTCTATGTTTACAAACTTATAAAATTTATTTGCAAAATATATATATATATATATGAAACATTAAAAATAAATGCGATATACAAATAATAAAAATATAAAACTGGGTTTTTATTATTAAATGGTGATCTTTTTTCAGACCTTGGAGTTTATTTTGGAAGGATTTAAAATATTATAGGACGGCAGGCTTACCAAATTTCTCAACGAACGAGATGCATCTCCCATTTCAGGTAATAATTTTGAGTTAATGTTGCTTTTGCAACACTGTTCTTTATAGTGTTGATAAAATCCATTAAAATTCCACGTTATACTTATCGCATCTCATTAGCGATTTTTGTTTCAATAAACAGACTCATCTCTACTCAAAAATAAACACTTTTGGTTTCCTTTTCATTTATATGTATATTTTACTTCGTTATATTTTCGTGCAAATAACAATTTTTATATTACGCTAAACATTGGTATTTCGTTATTTTCGTTATATATAAAATGGTTATTCCTTGTTTATTGTTTTCGTTGATATTTCGTATATATGTTATATGTATATTTTGTTCGTGTGTTTAGTTCCGCGTGTTCTGTGTGTGAGTATTTGATCTACTTTAACCCAAAAATCATCTAAAAATTTCGATTATTCGTATTTGTATTCCATATATTCCATAAAATTCAAACACTTTAGTTAGTATGTGATTTGATTATTGATACGGTTTTGTTCTTTCCTTCTTTTTTTTTCTGTGTTGGTTAAAATCGGTGTATAAAATTGTGGTATCCTTTGATTTATTTACTTATTTTCTTTTTGCTTTTGCGTTGCTTGGCTTTTCTGCTTGCTTACTTGCTTGCTTGCGCTTTGCTTGCTTGCTGGAAGCAACAACAACATCGACAAATCCCTGGCTTCAAATTCATTTTCTCAAATCAACAAATACACAGCGCTTCCCTCATTTACGAGTACAGTACAGTCCGTTTCAGTAATGTTCATCCAAAACTTATGTATGTGTATAAAAAATATGTTTCATGCTAAGGCAACGTTCAACATCGATATGGGATAGTTGTAGTTATTAGTTATATATTATATTTTAAGGGACTTTATTGGGATCTATAAGATCTTGTTTGTTGTTTTTTGGTGTAAAAGGTTTCGTTATAAAGCGATTGGCATGATATGTGTACTGTGTGCTTAATGGTTCAGGTGAGAGGAGATAATTTTGCAACACTGTTCTTTATAGTGTTGATAAATTCCATTAAAGGTTATTTTTGTAGGACCTTGGGGTAATGAGTAGAGAAGTGTGAGGATACTGTATCTTGAATATTCCGAGGTATAGGAAATATGCCTTCAGTTGTGCAAAATACATAGTTCGTTCCGAGTTGCGAGACAGTGTTGGCTAACAGTTATCGAGTGTTATGCTCTACTTTGGTGTATGTTTCTTTCCTATATCTCTAATCGTGGTGAGGTAATTTAAGATCTAGGCTGTGTGGCTTTAAGTTTAGATTGGTTTTCGGTTAGTTTAGTTTCCATCTCGTTATATGTCTTCATATCAAAAGTGTCAACAAATTGTCTCTGAATAGTATCTGTATGCCTCAGGTGCGCTATATCTTTGGTATGTATGTATCTATGTATCTATGAATCTCCTTATCCAATGGCTCCGGTGGTGGAAACGCAACTGGTACTGATCAGGGGCTCCCTGGAGTTCACGGACGTGTTCGAAGGATCAATGGACAGCGTAAATGTCGAATTGGTCTCCACCGAATCGTGCTGACTCTGAGTTTGCTCGTGTCTCCTTGGCTTCACCAACTGATGGGCCGGATCCTTGTGCTGAACTCCTGCCTCGGCAGCCGGATAGCTGGACACCCGCTTCAGGGTCTGAAAATTATAATATATTTATTAATAAATTTTTAATTAATTAATTAAAAAACTACCCACCTTATCACTTAAAATTTCAGCTGCGTTTGCAGCTGCCACGGATTCGGTAACCGGACAAATGTTCTTGCTCGAGGAGAACTTTTTGCGCTTTCGCTTCAAAGCAGCAATGGCAGTGAGTCCTGGAAATAAATTTAAATAAATTTAAATCATAAATAACTAAGATAATATTTTGTAAGATTAAAACCCACCGCTTGTGGTGTGAAAAAAGTGAGAGCCAACTCCCACATGTGCTGCTGGCGGAGTGCTGACCACCGATGGCGTTGGCGTCGATGTGGAGACCGTTGTGCTGGAGGTATCGCCATGGCATCCATAGTTGTGCTGCGGCGAATTCTGGGCATAGGTGACCCGCATTTGGCCATGAACTGGTGTGGCCGAGTGCGAGGAGTTGCACACCGAATCCTCGGACTTGGAACGGCCCAGCATCTTGCTCACATTGCCCACCTTGGCGGCTTCTATCAAGGTGCCTGAAAAGGAGCGAAATAATATTTATTATATTTTATATAGTATATAATTATAATTTTTTATATTTTGCATTATCTTCATGCTTGCTAAAAATGATGCATTATTCTTTTATTAATTAAAGGTTTTGAAATATATTTTAAATAATAATTGCCAATGTAGGTTAGTCTTAAAAATTGTTTAAATATAAAAATTTTGTTTTTATAATTATATGTTAGCTTTTATTTAACAAATATTCAATAATTCGGTAATTATAATTTGACAATCTTTGTTATTTACATAACTTAAAAAAAAGGAAATAAAATACATTTTTTATAAAGAAACAGATTTCCGATTAAAATAAATTAATTTACTTTAAAAAGAATAAAGAAAGTAATTTCATTTCTTGTGTGTTATTTACAAAACTTAAAAACACTGAAAATTAAATATATTTCTTATAAAGTTAAATAGCTAATTCTTTCTTTGTTTTTTTACATCATTTAAAAACAAATAAAATCAAATACATTTTTTTATAAAGAAAGTAGTATCATTTCGTTAAATAAACAGATTTTAAAATCAAATAAACTTATATTTAATATTAAGTAAAAAAATATTTTTGAATTGAGTTGAGGTAGTATTTGTTGATCATATTTTTATAATTATCCTTTTAAAATTAAAGGTAGTAATTGTTGTTTAATTTTTTTAAATTAAATACAACTAAAATCAACTAGAATCTGAATTTGAATAGTTCTGAATGATGCAATGATTTAAAACAAAATTCCCAGAATTTTGCTGTAGAAAAGACTTGAAAATAAGTATTTTTTGTTTACGTTTTGGCTAATATATTGCCAGATTTTAAAATATCAAAAAATAAATAAAAAATTTCCCGAATTTTAAATTAATTCCTCAAAATAATTTCATTGCGTGCTCGAGGAATGCGTACCCCATCTCTTCTTGTGCCCGGCGATCCGCTTGTTGTATGGCTTCAGCGCTGATTTGTTGTACTTGGTGGTCACCTGGTTGCTGGTCACTTGGATCGTCCCACCCTGCTGTCCCCCCTGTCCCTGAGTGGGCGTGGTCGGTGAGTCTGAACCGCCGCCTCCGCTGCCCGCTTGGCTCTGCTGCCGCTTGTGCATGAAGTTCGGCGTGAAGAGAGTGGAGAGCGTGGAGCTCAAGATCTCGTGCTGGTTGTCATAGTTGTCCAGCGAGGTGGAGAACTCGGCAACGGGGGCCAAGGATCCCGTAGAGCCCGGCGGAGCGATGTTGAAACCCTTCATCAGGCGACGCTCCTTCTGGCGGTTCTTCTTGCCACCGCCTCCTAGGAGAAAACCCATTTCAATAGAGGCTTTGTTAGCTTTGCTAATAACGATTTCTTAGGCTTACCACCACCTTGACCGGCCGTCACATTCGTATCCATGCCGCTGTTCTTTAGTATTTCCACCAACTCGCACCGGAAGGCGGATATATCCTGCTTGATCTCATTCACATCGTCCTCGGTGACGCCCTGGGACTCGGCCTTGCGCTGCTCCACGGTCACATAGCGCCTCACCAGGTTACGCATTATTTGCTGATACTTGAAGTCGCGATCGCTTGCTTGTTGAGCCTTTCTCTGGGGATTAATTATGAAGTTTTAGAAATGTTAAATAAATTATAAAGAAAACCCACCCGTATGGTCTTGAGGTGTTCCCGTCGAGCGGCCGAGGAGCCGCTGCAAAAGACCCGCCTTACCCACTTGCCGGCATACCAAATGGACTTGGGCGTGGGTATTATATTAAAGGGAGGCGGACAGGTTCCACCCTCCTCGAAGTAGCTTATCCAGAGCTTCGAGCGGGCAAACTTCCACTCCACATCAGCACGTTCCTAAGGAAAGCAGTAAAGATATAATAGAAAATATAGAAAATTTATATTCTAGAAAAGATTACATTTTACAACGAATTTTTTAAACTAAGAGTAAAGAAAAGGCAAAAGAAACTATTAAGAAATAAATAATAGGTAATATTTTATATATTTTAAAGTAAAATATTAGGTAAAATTTTACATTTTTACATTATTGATTTTATAATTTGTGAAAGTACGGAAACTTTGAGTTTTATAAAAACGTTATGGTTTACTTTTATGTTAAGTAATCCCTTTTCTTTATTGCTTAATAGCTTACTATATTGTGGAAAAATATCTTGATTTTCAAACTTTACTTAAACTAATTAGTCGAAGGCCCCAGCAGACAGTTCTTGTTAAATTGTATTAAGTTTAATATTTAATTAAACTATTTCCTATTTATTTTGTTATAAGAGTTTTAGGTTAAAACCATTTGGCTGCAACTTGATCTCTCCAAAAGATTTATATTCATTTCTATACATATTTTACAATAAAATTCTAATAAATTACTTACCGATATCAATTGATACGAATGATTCATCATTGCAATGAGCAAATTGAGCAGCACAACAATATTGATCACCGAATAAGTGCCAAACATCAGCATGCCCCAAAAGCGGGTGAAGATCTTAATGCCATCCAACTCAAAGCTGTCCAAATCAATCAAGCCAAAGACAGCCCAGAAGAGGGTTTGTGTGGTCTCAAATAAACTGAAAATATAAACATTAAACTAAAATATTTAAATTTAAATAAAATAAAAATATATTACTTGGAGAAACGTCGCCAGACAATGCAGGCATTGGGATCATTGGTCCCATTCATATTTAAAAGAGCACTCATGGGTGAAACCTCAGGACAACGCTTCTTTTCCAGATCTGCATAGTACCTAGAAATTAGAATTAAATTTAAATTATTTATTTTATTAAATTAATTTAATATTTATTAAAGATTTAAAGTTAATTTGCTCGCTGTAAAAAGTTTTAAGTTTACTGATTTTCACTTTTAGTTACGAAAATAGCTTAAGAATATTTTGGTCTTCTTTTGAGATTTGTTTGCTCTCTTTTTAAGTTGTTTTGGTTTTTAAATGACGCTTAAAATCTCATAATTCCAGAATTTTTAGTCTTTTATTAAGATTTTTGGTCTTATATTAAGATTTTAATTTAAGAATGCACAAAATTTTGTTGGAAGTTTTTTATTTTTAAGCAGTGATTGTATTTATAAATAGTTTTTAATTATTTAACTTACCACAAAAGCTGATTGAGACCACTGCCAAAGGCAAATAAGACCAAGACATAGAGAAAAAAGAACTTCATAATGTCCATAACCATCCGGGACAGCGACACCTGCAGTGGCCCCAGATGCGGATTCACTGAGAATATATAAACCAGCTTGAGGCTACTGAAAATGTTCGCCGCACTGAACAGGCCCTCGGATATCAGCATCGGATCCCAGGCATCCCAACGTTCCCGAGGCAGATCCGTGGCATGCGAGTTGAAAATCATCTCTTTTTGAACCTAAGAAATTATTAAAAAATATTAAAAAGTATTTAAATGTTTTCTCAATTTATAAATCCCACCTGAAAGAAGGACACAACACGCAGAGCCACCGTGGCCACATATAACGAGTTTGTGACAAAATCTATCACGTTCCACATATCGTTGAGATACTCCTGGAGACCCACATCCCACAGCTGCTTCACCTCGCTCCAGATGAGCCCGCTGACCCAGGCCAGGATCAGCCACTCGATGAAGGTGGGCTTGGCGCCCCGTTTCGTGGGCACCTCCTCCACCTTGAGCATGCCCGAGGAGTCGGCAAAGAACCAGCCACCGATAAAGGTTTCGATCCTTTGAGAGGCCAGCATCAGGAGGACTTAAAAAATTGAGTTTTTTTAAATTAAGAAAGAGGTTATTTAAGATTTTAACTCACACAAAAAGGTGAAATAGGAGGCGCTGTGGCATATAAACTTGATGAAGGGCTTGCGCATGGTCTGGCCAATGCTGGAGTAGGGAGCCAGGATGTAGGCCAGTGAGAAGATGGGAAACAGAATGCCAATCCTTATAATGTCCACCGCTTGGAGGGCCATGTTCTTCCTCCGGAATCCGGGCAGACCCTCGTACCAAATACTAGCCAGCAGTTGCTGCACATTCGAGTGAGCCACAAACTGACAAGGAAACCAAATAAAAGATAATATTTAAGGATTAACTCATAATTTCCCACCTTCTTCTGCCTTAGCTTTATGGCCAGTTTCAGGCGATTTAAATGCATCCGTTCGCCGTGCTCGTAAACGGGACCGGTGGGATCGTGGTTGAGCAGGATCTCCAGCTCGTGGGAGGTGCGAGTATGGTCCAGCAGGGCGGTGGCAAAGTCCTGGCACTGCTTGCGCAGCTCCTGGTACTCATTCTAAAGAAAAATGCATCTTTATAAATCCAAATATATTTCGCTTTTCAAAGAACTCACCTTAAATTCGTGCTCCAGAAAGCTGAGGCGTCGCAGCTCCCAGGACAGCTCGAAGGCCGTGAGGATGGGGTCCTTGGAGGACAGGGCTATCAAGCTAGGACTGGCCAAAGCCCGATAGGCATTGATGCGGGACCTCGAATGCCTGAGCGAGTCCTCCTGCCGGGACTGAACACACTCGTCGCAGCCGCAGCGCACGTCGTGAGGCATGGGCAGAACGGCGCCACGATCCAGCAGGATCTTGATGATCTCATAGTTGTCGCGGTGTGCCGCCAGGATCAGGGGTGTAATATCCGGCGTAAAGGTGGAGGTGTCCTCCGAGGCAGACTCCCAGCTCTAAATATAAATATTCATTCAGAAATTCTTCATTAAATATTAAATCAACTCACATGATTGCCCTCGCTGTGAAAGGTCACGTTCTCATGGTCCAACAGCACCTCCACAGCCTCGACAAACTCCTCGGAGATGGAATGCAGGAGGGCATCCTTCGTGTCCACATTGTAGTTGATCAACAGCTCCACCATCTCGAGATTCTCATTGTCAATGGCCATCAGCAGGGCCGTGCGTCCCAAAGGATCCACACAGTTCACATTGATGTAGTCCGTGTCCTGGGCCTTCTGCAGCATCCGACGCGTGCCGGCCATGTCGCCCCTCTCCACGGCCAGCAGGAACTTCTTCTCCTCCAGCGTCAGCTGTCGGATCTCCTGATGCGGACGGATGGTGTTCTCCTCCTCCATCATGCCGTGAATGCTGTGGCGCTAAAGGATCCATTTTTTTGGAATTTTTATAGAAGCTTGAAAGGTTCTAGACCTAAACCCACCTTGACCCGCCTGGCTGGCTCGATCTGGACCGCGATGTGGCCACTGCCGCTGCTCTCGCTGCCCAGTTTCTTCTCGGCACTATCCGACGCATCGGCGGCGCCATTCTTGATTTTATTTAAAATCGGGGCCAGCACCGATTTCCGCCTGGCAGGACTCACAAAGTGCAGCTTTTTTCCGTCGTCTGTAAAAGAAAGAAAGCGTAGAGATGTTTTATATTTAAGTATGCCAAAAAGTACTAGGAATAACTATAAAATTATTAATTGGGAATGTTTTTTTAAGTATGGTTTAGTTTCTAATACATTTTTTATAAAAAAGAAATTTATAAAAAATATTTCATAATTCAGGATTTTTATAGTTGTTTTTTAATATCAGGATCAAGGAAACATTAATTGTGACATTAATAATCACAAGTAAAGGGCATAACGTATACATAACGCATTAGAAGTGATTACGGTGACAACCCTGGTGCAAAACTCATTAAATATGATTACGCTGACAACCCTTAACCCAAAGCAACCTTGAAGCTATACTAAATATGGTCCGATTTTTGGTATAAATAGCGCTCCCTTTACTTGGATATTTCATTCGACTTTGAGCTCCCGACTCTTACAGTCGTTTCATCTTTATTTATTTATATTTTTATTTTTTAATTTTTTATTTATTTTCTTTCATTTATACCCTCAAAATTATAAATTTTTCCTTACTCTTCGAACTTATTGTAAGCTCGAAGGGATATTTGCAGTTTGTATAGGTATTATTATATTCGCACTCTTTCTCGTTTTATATATATTCTTTTTTTCATTTTAATTTCAACGATTTTATTGCCTGTAACTTCAATGGCATATTTCCAACAACCCCTTTTATTTATTTGAATTTATTCACATTACTTCTTAATTAATAAATAAATCTCAATAAAATTGCAGTTTCCATCTTCTTCTTTTTTACATCTATTTATTTTTTTCATGAAGACAATATTCGTAATTAAAGGTCCTCGCCGAATTGTGTTTGTTTAATTTTCGAAACCATGTTGACCTTGAATGGAACTCTGGTGGTAGTGGCTCTTTTTCAAGGTAAACAGTTTCCATAGAATGTATCAAATTGCATTAAAATGTGCACTGATTTCCGATAGCCTTGGGACAATCATTATCCTTATCATAGTCCTGGTGGATACTGTCGTTGTAAAATAAAAATAATTTCAAAAGCAAAAAACAGAAAGAGAGAGGGGGAGAGAGGGCACAAATGCAAATGCAAACACGCGGCGTATACGCGATGTGGCGTGGCTTTTAGGGTGGCATCGGAAATCTGGGTCAATTATTGCCAGCCCGCTCTTTTTGCCCCTATTTCTTGTTTTTTTTTTTTATTTGCATATTAAAAGGCAATGCACACGCACACAGACAGTGCCTGTCTGCGTGGTGCTGTATGTGTGTGTAAGTTTTCGAAGTGTTGTCACTTTTTGGCATTTAATTTCAAATGACATTGGCTGCATATCGGCAGGAAAACAAACATCCCGCCGAAAGCAGGCCCTGCGCTTCTCACAGGACCTACTAGAATATGCAAAAAATATTTGCTGAAGGATTAGTTAGGACTTATTGGAAGGGGAGCAATCCTAGTGATTTTCTGGACAGTTTAGAAAGTTTCCTGAAAAGTAACTGAGATTTTATAATTTGTGAAAATACTGAAAGCTTACTATTTGGAAAATAAGTTATGGTTTATGCCAAATTGCCTTTAAATTTCATAAAAAAGAATCATTTAATTTTACTTTTTAACAGCTTACTAAATTCTGAGAAAATATTTTGTTTCTCAAGCTTTTCTTTAATTATTTTTCTTAACGAGTCGAAGACCCCAGCAAACAGTGCTCGTTAAATTATATTAAGTTTAATATTTAATATTAAATTTGACTTTTAAATGTAGTATTTAATACTAAAGTTTATTGATAAAATAAAATAAAAATATAAATATTTTTCTTATAAAATCTACTTCTACTATTTAACCTTTAAATTTCATTTTTAAGTAATGTTTTAAACCTTAAACCTTAAACCTTAAACCTTAAACCTTAAACCTTAAACCTTAAACCTTAAACCTTAAACCTTAAACCTTAAACCTTAAACCTTAAACCTTAAACCTTAAACCTTAAACCTTAAACTTTGGGAAAAGGTACTTTTAAACATTGTTGTTTGTGAGTTAAAATTAAAAAAATAGTTTAAAATATTAATTTTTTATGATTCCTATATATTACCATATATTATTGATGGTAAATTTACTGAACTAGTTTTTGGAATAATTGTTTTGTATTTAAGATTAAGGTTATTCAGTATTTCATTTGAATTTACTAATACAACCTTGACGAAGAAGTCTGTGATTTTAGGGAACAATTAAATCACAGTCTTAAAGCTCGAATTCTAATAAAAAATATTTCAAAATGTTGTTGTATTCCTTATTCCTTCCTTTACTCTTATTATTTTTTTACTTCTTATCTCTCTTCTTTTTCTACAGTTTCTTCTTCATTCGCTTCTTTTCGACTTTAAATTCTCGCTCACTTTGTAAGTTGAGAAGTTTCGGGCAAGGTAACGACGTTACACGTGCGTTGAACTTTCATTGATTGCTCCTACGAGGCACAGTAACACACATACACGCACATATACACCAACACATGTGTTTATTAGATTCCCTTGAGTGCCGTGGTGTGAGTCTGCGCAGGAACTAACCTAACTCAACCTGCCTCCGTGTTGTCGTAGGTCGCGAGCACACGTAAAGCACACACAACCTCAAAGCACTAATACCAACGCACAGCACAGGAGGCGAGCCAAGTAAAAATGGCGTCGGCAGAGCCGCCATGTTGCACACAAGCGCACCTCCTAGGCATTCACACAGATATGGCATATATACTAATCACTGGCGAGAATCGCAATCGGAATGCTATCGATTGACCTGAAAACACGGACACCACCAAGCGGCTCCTAAACAAATTGCACATCAAAATGCAGTTTTCTAGTTGTGTAAATATATTTATAAGTAAATAAATCAAGCATTAATCGGTTAGTGCTATTAAAAAAGTTAAGTTAATGATTATTGATATGTTAAAAAACATTTTAAGGCTATTTTAAAATCAATTATATGTATATTATATGTTTTATCTTAGCAAGAAAGGAAGCTAAATCCGGGGAGTCGAAATATAGCCCCTTGCAGTTTTTGAATTGATTATACTTCACCCAAAAATGCTATACATTTAATTCGAAAAGCTTTTCTGTGTTAGTTTTTTCCATTAACAAACATGCATACAAAATTTACCATTTCAAAAATTAAAATATTTGTCAAATTTTGGCAGTTCTGACAATGTAACCCCTTATAAAATGTTCCAAAAATTGAGTCAAAGGTCTGAGCTACTATGACTTTAATCCACCTAATATCCCATTACACATAATATTGTGTATATAATATCTAAGCTTATAAAAAAAATATGTAATCCGCTGTTGATGCTGATAAAAAAACATTTATATATTTATAAGGTTGGATATGATTCCTTTAATGCTTCTGACTAGAATTAGAATATCCTGCATGGGTACAAAAAGCTAAGAAAATAGTTTACATTGTTGAACTTATTATAATATTTATAGCTATTTATTTAATTAGCTTAAAGGATTATTTCAACTGAAGTAAATCAAATATATATACGATTTTATTCTTCTAGAAACCATATATTCTATTATTAATATTTTTCGTATATAATAAAGTATTTAAACTAAGCGAATGTGTGCTTAGAATTATGGCCTTACCTTCGCCTTCTTCGCCTGCTTTCGCTTCGCTCCATTTCGACAACTTTAAAGGGATAGAAAAGAACAAGCAGTTAGAAATTAGTTAATTAGTAAGGATGCAAGTCATAAAAAAATATATATTAGATATAAGAACATTCTAGTTAAATAAATCATTCGATATTTAGGAATATTAAACACAGTATTAAACACTATACGAATACTGTAAAGTAAAAAGCATTATTTAATAATAAGTAATACAATTATAATCAAATAATAATGCTATCCATTGAGTTATTTTTTTTTTAAGTACCATTTAAACATACATGATATATTTTTCTTTAAAAGAAAAGCTTATTTATTTTAGGTTTAGGTTACTTCCAAAGAATAGGAAGAAATTTTAAGAATTATTATTATTACTATAAGGCGATTATAAATATCTTTTAATAACACTGTATTAATATTTGTGAACTGAATTTGCTAAGCTCAACACTTCTTTGATAACTTCAACTTACATATCCCAAAGTTATTTTCAAGGCATATTTTTATATTAAAAATAAAACATCATCTTTTTATGAATATAACGCACATTTAATAATCCCCTTTTCGCTTCAATGCCAACATAAATTCAAGTTAATTTTCATTTTCCACAAACCCATTTTCCCAAATGACATTCCCGACCCTGAATTCGATTAGCACTCTGCGAGATCCATCATCGGAAATTTATAGATTCCGCCTTGAACATTTTTGTCGAATTTCCTGCACGGCTTTTACCTTGGCATCTGCTCTCACCTGGGCAGGTGGTGCATTTGCCGCCAGTGGCAGCCGCCAAAAACAAAGCAACGACCTTGACACACAGCCGGGCATTATCTGTGGCAGCTGCTGCAGCCGACAGCGGATAATTAAATGTCAAGATTGTAACAAGGATAAGGGAAAAGCTGGCCAAAAGGACATCTCGACTTGATAGCTGACCGAAAGGACCGCAGGAAAATGCAATAAATATAAAAAATAATTTAAAAATAAATAAATAAAAATCGAATTCCGGTAAACAGTTCAAGATATTCCTAAGAAATTTAATATACGAATTAAACTAATAAAAATAAATAAGCTAAGTAATTTTTTTTTATTAATTAATTTACAAATTATAAACTTTATGACCTGACTTTTCTCTCAATGGAAAGTCCTCTCAGTGAGATGGACAGAGTCATTTCCTGGCGCCCCAGGAGGAATTCAGGTTCAGGATTGTCGCTTCACCTCCACCGAAGGCTGCTCTTGCATCCGGCTGCCGCACATTTGGAGGCTGAGGTGAAAGGGGGGGCGAGGGGGCTGTAAATCTGGTGGCATACATTCCTCGAGTGTCCTTGTGGCGGGCAACAAACGCCAACGACTTGTGGCTCCTTATGCACAGACGCAGAGTGCGTGTCCTTGCAAAATTCAGCAGCAGGCAGAGACAGAGACAACGTCGAGGACGAAATGCAACAATAATGGCAAAAACAACATCAGATAAGAAGAAGAAACCCGGACAAACACTCCACAAATTGCAACACTCGACAAATAAAGGGGAAAAAAAGGGTCCCTTCCCTGAATCTTTTTGAAACTTTTATTTAGGAAAAATATATTTTATAGTTTTAAGTTAAGATACAAAGCTTTACAGTCTTATTAATTATAAATATTTTATAATAAATTGTACAGAATACCTTTGTAAGATTATAAAATAAGCATCAAATCCTTTTCTAAATTTCCCTTTAAAAAAAATAAATAAATATTGAAATATTTAAAGGGTATTTCCCTACGACTTTCGTCTCGTCTGCTAGACTCACTAACTTTGTTTTCATACTGTTTCTGTTTTTGTTTGCGGCAGTAACTTGAGTCTGAAGATGAGGCTGAGGATGCAAAGGGATGCCAAGCCAAGGCAACGCCAAACTATGTACTTGGGTCCTTTTTCCAACCCCTTACCAGCCCCTGCTTTTCATATTTTTGTTTCCTTTTTTTTGGAGAAGGCCAAGCGCGAGCTGCTTGAGAAATGTGCATAGTTCAAAGTGCAAAAAGGGGTGAAACCGTACAAATCAAAATGCAAGAAAATACACACACACAGGGCGGCATTACGTATACGCCGTGTTGTCAGCAATTAAAGGCGAACTTTAGCGGGGAGCAGCTGTTGTTGCCATTCCGTGCCACCGTTGTTGCAGCTGTTTGACGGTGTCCTTGAGCGCCTTCTAATTGAGGGCACTGCACTCGCTTCGCTGTGACCCCAAAGGCACCCCCAAAGTCCCGCTATTATGCCTCCCCTTGTGGCCCCTATTTTTTAACCCTTTCGTTTGTGGACTTTGTTTTTGGCTTAAATGCTGTTTAACTGTCCACAGAGCCTTGCTGCCACTCGGAGTTTTTAACAAATGTGGTCATAAGAAAGAGGTTTTAAAATAGTTTTTTTAAGAATATATAATATAAAGAGGAAAGTTTTAGTTATAATTATTTTTAATATTTGTAAAATAAACGCTTAACCTCTTTTATTTTACTTTATTTTTAATAATATTTTATTTATTTATAATAATATTTGATATAATAATAATTATAAGTTTTCTCTAAAAATTATATATTCTTAAAAACTACTTTCAAACCTCTTTTTTATGGCTATGTTTAGTTAAATCTTTTTTGTATTAAATTCTCTGGGATTGAATAGAGTCTTTATTAAACATTCCCTCGGAAATTACTAGAAAAATGTATGCTAACAATTATTTAATTTATCAATTTAATTTATTCTGTATTTATTCATAAAGAATTTAAAGACTGAGCAAGAAATCCTTTAAGGTAACCTATTTTCCTTTATTTTTCTTAATAAATAAAGAAAATCTTTTCTGGTTCTGTGACTATATATCTGACCTCTCTTGTATATATTTTCGCGAGTAGTGTTTTATTTCTAAGTATGCGTTAAGGGCAGCTGTGTCTGTGTGTGTGTGTGTGTGCTAGCTTCCGTTGGGGGGGGGAGGGGTGCAAAATGCAAATGAATCAAATTTCTTCCATGTGTCCGCCTTTTGCATTCGTGTATTTGTGTATTTGTTTGTTTGTTTATTTGCACGGAACAGCTCACTTGCAACTGTATGCACCCTACACACACACACACATACACTAGAGCACTCGGAAACACACACCCATAAAATGCACACCCACAAGCACACACACACACACACAGACACCGTTGCACACCTGAAAGTAGGTTAACTCGCTTTTACGGTTCAATTTTTTACAGTAATGCACGAAACGTGACGAGCAAAAAATGGGTAAAATATTATATACATATATATTATATATATGAAAATATGAACATAAGCATATATATATATTCTAAGAAAGATTTTTTTTAAGAATTCCGTAAAGACAAGAAAATGTCGATGGTGAAGAACATTAAGTGGCTTTGATATTTATTAAGCTAATATTTTGATTAATAATATATAAAAATATTATTTTAAAACCTAATGTCAGATAGCAAAGTTTAGAAATTAATCATTAAATGTACTTAAAATATATTACAAAATTGATATTATTTTCAATCTCTTTATCGGTCGGAGGTAAGGAAACGGTTAAAAATGGCAGAAATAAATTAATATTCAAATAAAACAACATCTTTTTGAAAGACAACACACTTCTCTTTTCATTCTCCATCTTCACCTTTAATTTAATAAATTATTCAGTTTTTTATTCTTTGAAAGAATTTCCATTAGACTTATGTCTATCAATTTTATGTTCTGTTGAAGATTCAGTTGAATAAATTATACAAATGGCAAACATAAACATTTAAACTGTATGTTTTGTGTTATGAAGATTATTAGCTCATTGGTTTTTAATATTTTGTGATGATTCAAGGTCTAAAGTCTGCTTATTTAATTCATATAAATCAGGCTATAAGTATACAAATAATATATCTTTTCTGATAAATAATATCATCACATTTAATTTAGCTAACTGACTTCAACTATTTTTCATTTTTCGGAGCAATTTCTTTATTTAACTTGTTCTGAATGGCAAACAATTATCAAGTTTTAGGTGTTACTTCTTTATTTAACTTATTTTGAATGTTAGATCGAGGTAATTAGCTTCAGTTTAGTTCATTTATTTTCATTAAGCTTTAAATTAAAGAATAATTAATCTAGCAAATCTTATTAACTCAAAATGCATAGAATGAGAGAATATCAAATAATTAAATGTCTCAGAAACTAATCAAATTATATTCGTTCTTCAAGATTTTCCCAGCTCTCAACATTTCCTTTTTTAATTTAATATTTTCGCTGACTTCGTGCGTCTGTCTCACTTAAAATTAAGTTAATAAAAACACACAAGTTTCGAGAGGAACAACTTCAGTTATATCAGAAAACGAAAAAAACTAGATGGAAAGTCTCTCGTTGCGACCTTCTCCTCTTTCCCATTGGAAGGCGAAACCCCCTTCTCGATATATAGCGGCGGCAAAGGAACTTGGAAATCGAGAAACTGGCACAAGTGGACACTGAAGGGCCATCGACAGGACTATGGATGGGGATGCAAATGCAGATGAGAGCAAGAATGGGGACGTGAAACGACCCCACCTGGACAAAGGGTCAAAGGCCACTGGGCAAACAATGGCAGCAGGAGCAGGAGCAGGAGCAGCAGTAATAATCCAGGCAAACGATCCTTTGTTTAAAAAGGACAAACAATATGAATACAGTTCTTAATATAGCCGTTGCGAATACAAATTAAAAAAGGCTTTACAAAAGGATATTTAATATAATTTAGTGTTTGGATAAGCTCTTGGAAACCTTTTTTGTCAATTAAAATTAACTTGGAGAAGTATTTATTAGGAAACTCTATAGAAAAGATAAAGAATTCGTTTTAAAAGTTTTACTTTTTCTCCTTTTTCCATCTTTTTTAATAATTACAAAATGTATTAAATATTAATATGACGAACTGCAAGAATTTCTTATAAATGTATTAATTAAAATATGATTTTAAGTGTGAAGAAAATCATACATTGATGGAAAGTTAATTAACAATTTGCTTCGTTTACTTTTCCATGAAACTTAACAATTTATTATCAACATAAAATATAAATATAGTATTTTTTAATATTTAATATTATAAAAAACAAATATAATAAAAAAAATATATAAATTTAATTTAAGTATATCTAAAAAACAAGCAAACAATACAAATTGTTCTCAGAATAAGATTACGAAAATTAAGTGTAAAAAGTAAATCAGTTTCAATCGCAATGAAACTTTTAAAAGATTTCGCTGTGAAAAATAGTTTTCTTTGTAATTCCCCATTTAAATAAATTAAAGTTGTTATATTCAAATAATGTCTTTTTTTTAATTCTCCACTAAAATATATTTAATTGTTTATATTTATATATTTATTATAATATATATATATTTTTTTCGTGTAGTTCCCTTTACTCACCTTGAGTTGAGATTTCCTCTTGAGGGCAGCAATTGAACGAGTTTGCTGTCGTAAAACCTCCAGGGCAGATGCAGAGATCGAAAATTAAATTGAAAACTGATTCCGGCGAATAAAAAAAATAAATCTGAAATCAATGGAATGAAAAGCGTGAACTCGAAAACTCTCACGAAATACAATTTTTTTGCTTTTTGTTTCAAATTTCTTTCTTTTTGAAACAATATACTCTGGCAAGGGGTTGTCTTTTTAGTGCAAACCAAAATTTTACAAATGATGAAAATATAAAAGGATTAAAAATATGTTTAATATTTAGAACAATGAAAATGTAGTAAAAAAAACTTTTGAAATAGTAATAAATTCTTGATAATTTAGAAAACAAAAAGAAGCCTAGAAAGTACTTCTATTTTTTTTATTAACGTATGAATGTTTTTGTATTAAAACAAAAAATTTGAAAGAATAATTTAAAGCAAATTTCGAAATTTAATTATAAAATTCAAATTATATATTTTTTATGTTGTATTAAAATTGTATTTTAACTTAAAAAAAAGCTTATAAATACGTTAAATATTTAGAGCAAATAAATAACAAAAAAAAAGTAGTACAAGAAATTTGTTAAATTATAATAAATTCTTACAAAATTTAGAAAACGAAACAAGCCTAAAAAGTACTTATTTTTTTAATACGAAAATATAAACATGATTATTTTTGTATTAAATTTTTAATTTGAATAAATAAAGTAAAACCATATCAACATATTAATAAAATATTTGGTTTGTTGTATTTAATTTTTATTAAACTTTTAAGTAATACAAAATAACGAGAGCATCAGCAAATTTCCTTTAAATCTCAAGTCTTTTTTCTTTCAATTGTTTACTTCTGGAACGGCGCGAAAAAGATGAAAAACATTTTGTGTGCGTTTTTCGAATTATAAACAATTTAGCCGCCAACGAGCATCGATTTCAATATTTCCCATTTAATTTCCATTGATTGCCTTGTTTTGGCACTAATTGCACGTTTTGACTGACTTATTATGCGGGGGCGATGCTTTAGCGTTTATTTTTACATATTTTTCCCGATATTTCTTCTGGTTTTCTCTTTCACTTTTACGAATAACCTTGCACAATTTTGATAGAATTTTTAAAAGGAAAACAACAACACACATTTTATACTGCATATTTCCGGTTCGTGCTGTGCAACCGGAAGTGCACACACACACACACACACACACACAAGCTGGCTAACACAAGTACACTCAAGTGCAGGGGGTTTTCTCTCTCAGGTTTGGTAACTTTTTTTTCGAGGGGGTGTTTGACCCATAAATGAATTTATGCCAATTTAGAAAGCCAAATAACAATTGGGGGCCCAGCGGGGAGGAATTAAGGAAAGGGTACCCAGGGGGGGGGAGGGTTATTGCAGGAGGGGGGCGGGGGCGTTGGCTAACCAATTAAAACATGTTTTTTCTTGTCGTTTTTTATGGGGGGTTGTTGTTTATTTGTTTGATATTTCCCCCGAGCTTGGGAACTTTTTTTCTTGTTTTTTTTGGCCAACATAACCGGATATATTTGTGCAATTATTTTAATGGCCTAAACACAAGCACACACACACACACAGAATGGGGGAAAATATCCCTTTGACAAGCCCTTTTTTCGTTTACTTAACAACTTTGCCTTTTTTTCTCACTTTTGATAATGGGAAATTATATATATTTTTTTTGGGTTTTTTCTATTTCTTTTAATATTTCCCGTGGGCGCGTTTTCCGAGTTTTCCGTGCGCCTTGGCCAGCAGTCGACTTGCAACTGAGCGAGTGGCGAACTCGAAACAGCTGAAAAACTGCAAGGACTCCCGACCCCTTGATCCGATCAAAAAAAAAAAAATATAAACGAATCTTGCAGACGAACTCTGAACCGAATGCGAGTATATTGTGGGTACTGGGCGCAGGGGGGGGAGGGGCTGTCCCATTGATGGTGCCCCCAAAAACTCAATGAATGCACGAAAGCCGGCTGCAGGCCGCCGCAAGGCGCATGTGTCCTGTAGTAAAACGACGGCAAGGATAATGAACTCTCTGCCAAGTGCAGGTCGAGGTGTGGGCTTTAAATTTAAGGGGGGAGAGATGTAGCTTTTTTTAAATTAATTTATTTCCAAGTCAGCATTTACAAATTATATTTTGGCTTAAAAAATAAATTATTAAGCCAAATTGTTAATATTTTCTTTGATTTTTTAAGGTTGGCGCCAAAACTATTACCGTTTGCCAACACTGCAAATTGCAAACTATTGCCAGTGCTGCCCATGTTTTCATTTTTATATTATTATAATATCAGTCAGAAGTTTGCAAGGAAGTAAGCATTTTCAACTCTATAAAGTATATATATTCTTGATCAGCATCAACAGCCGAGTCGATCTAGCCATGTCCGTCTGTCCGTCTGCCTGTCCGTCTGTCCGATTATACGCGAACTAGTCCCTCAGTTTTGAAGCTATCTAAATGAAACTTTGCTGATAGTCTTCTTTATACTCTCACTACTATATAAGTCGGAACGAGCCGGATCGGTCAACTATATCAAATAGCCGCCATACAAACGATCCGTAAATTTGTAGAAAAAAAATGATAACTTCACTGTTTTTTAACATATCTTGATCAATTCTCGGTTATGAGCTTTATATCTTGTTTCAGATTTTTGGATTTAATTTTATAAAAATCGGACTACTATATCATATAGCTGCCATAGGAACGGTCGTGACATTTTCAGAAAAAAAATTATAACTCTGTCAATTTTTAGCATAATTTCTTCTACTTTGAGATACAAGTATTTCATATTTTTTACAGAATTTTGTTGTAAATTTCATAAGAATCGGACGACTATATCATATAGCTGCCATACAAATGATCGGTAAATGTGGATGTAAATAACAATTTACTTTACATGTATAAAATGTAAAACTTGAAATATAAAATAAATATGAAATTAATTATTATTATATTAGATAGGCATAGATTATAATTAATACAATTGCAATCTGCAAGGGTATACAAACTTCAGCGTGCCGCAGTTAGCTTCCTTTTGACGTTATTTGCGAAAATCGAAACGGTCATACTGACGGTTTTGTTTTGATTTCGATTCTCGATGGAATTTCCGTGATGCAAAGCGACAATTGCGACTCCGAGGACGAGTACAAGGATGTTAATGCAATCAAGAACCTGCGCTGCAGCCTGGCCCGATGCCCGTACAGGACGAATAGGGCCCACAACCTGTGGCGTCACGAGGAGCGGCACAAGCGGCCGGTGGAAACGAAGCCCTTCGTCTGTCCCGTGTGCATCTACAGCACGGATAAGATCAACAACCTGAAGCGGCATGTGGCCAATCGGCATCCCAGCGAGGCCCCCGACCCGGAGGAGGATCCCAATGACACGGATATCCAGCTAAAGTCGGCGGGGAGCAGCCGCAGGATCCACTGCCAGGTGATGGGCTGCCGGTACGAAACGAACCGAGCGTACGACCTGAAGCGCCACATGGCGGTGCACAACAACGTGGAGAAGAGCCACAAGGAGTACAAGTGCTCCCTGTGCATGTACAGCTCGGACAGGAAGGCGAACCTCAAGCGGCACCTGGAGCTGCGCCACTCGGGCATCGGGGAGTCAATAGAGGCGGTAGAGGAGCTACAATGCCTGGAGGAGCAGCAGAGGCAAGATGATGAGCTGCTGCTCAATGATTTGATAGAGGATCTTGACGAGGTGGAGGTGGAAGTTGAGGAAAAGGAACAGGAAACGGTGGAGGAGGAGGAGCCTCCCCTGATCACAATATCCGCGAGCAAGCCGCCGATCCTCCAAGGAGACATAAGCGGCAAGCAAGTAATTGTAAGTTTAAAGGATTTTATGATTATATATCTTACTTTTTAACGTTCCTCCTCGTCTCCCTTTAGGCCATCAATGTGAATGGCCAGCTGCATTGGTTCCAATCCATTGAGCCACCTCCTGGAGCATCCTTGAAGCTACAAGTCGCTTTGGAGGAGCAGGCACAACAGGCTGCCTCGGCCCAGCAGCAAATGGAGGAGCTGGACGATGAGTTGGCCTTGTCTTTGGCCCAACAGGACCAAGAGGAAGAGCTGCTTGTGGAAATGCTAACCAAAGAGCAGCCGGAAGACTGGAGTTTGCACATTGAGAGCGAGGAGCCGCAGGAGTCCGATTATCCCGATTGGTGGGACGACGGCCAATACACAAAGATGCACAAAAACCAAACGTTTCGGGATTATAAGAAAAATCCCTCAAAAGAGGTTGTGCAACGCATACTGCGCCACATTTATGACATCTACTACAAGCCCTTCAAGGAGGAACGCAAGCACTTTGAGGTGTTCCAAGTCAAGGACTCGTGGCTATGCGCTACCCGCATGACGCGCATGCAGATAATTAAGGATATGAACATAAAGTCTAATTTATATTCAATAGGCTAAGCAATGAAAGGTATTTGATTAATTTAAATTCAATTTTATTCGCAAAAGTCAATCGTATTAAATTCCATTTAATATATTTTAAGAGAGAACATTTTCCCATTAGTTTTCAGGCCTGACAAATGAAGAACAATTTTGTGACACAATTGTAATCATGCATTGTGCCAGCATCCAGGGCAACGCAGTCCTCATCTTCTACATTGGGTTGATTACTGCCCCACTTTATAAAAGGAGCTACTGTGCCGGTGGCCGACGATGTGTACTCCGAATAATTGGCCAGATTATGGATGTCCAGCCAGAAGGCCACGGCGCCGGGATCATTAATTTTCGCCGCAACAGCTATCCGCTCCTCCTCGTTCTCTATAATCGCCAGCTGACCGCCCAGCCTGCGGCAGGTGTCCGAGGCAGCAAACCAATTTAATTTGATGCTCCTCTCGATGTAGAAGAACCCATTTCCGATCTTTTCGAAATTCGATGGAATATGTTTTGATTCACTAGAATTCTGAAGACTTGACAGTTGTTCCCGAAGACCTTTGACCTGGGATTCAAAAATCTGCTGAGACTCGGCGATTCTTTCGATTAGTTTCCATTCCATTCTGTCCAGCCTCGCGCCCAAGTCCTGCGAAATGATGCTTTCCAATTTATTCAGCGTTTCGTTGCCGTTGGAAACGAGATTTTCTTGCTGTTTCGCCAAGTTATTGAGCCTTGCCTCCATATCCGGCGGCGGCATGGTTGCCTTTATGGTCGCCTGCAAGCCTTCAATCCTGTCCAGCTTCGCCTGGGTTTCATTTAAACCTAGAGCTTCTGAGATACTCCACTGATCCTGGTGCTTGGCAATGTGATCGAGCAGTGGCTTCAGTACGGAGAGGCAGAAGGATCCGCACTGGTTCTTTGGATCCTCCAATAGACATACAAAACCTTCCGAGGATCGTGCTGCCACACAAGACAGTAGAATCACAAATATAAATAAAGACGCGGACTTGGCCATTTTCCGAATGCGAGTGATTCGATTTAACTGATTTGTATTATTTAATTACCTTTCGGCGAGACTTCAAAAACATCGCTGATAAGCTAAGTACAGCGAATTGCAATCAAGCTTCAAATAAATTAAATCGACAAATTAAAACTATGTCATTATTTGAAAATAAAAACCAAGAAAGGAAGGTAACTTCGGCACGCGGAAGTTTGTATACCTTTGCAGATTCCAATTGTATCAATTATAATCTTTTCCTATCTAATATAAACTGAACTAATTTTATATTTAATTTATTTTACCAGTTTTATATTTTTTTTACATTTTTTTAACATTTTTACATGTAAAGTAAAATGTAATTTTTCTCCACATTTACCGATCGTTTGTATGGCAGCTATATGATATAGTTGACCGATCCGGTTCGTTTCGACATATATACAAGTGAGAGTATATAGAAGACTATATGCAAAGTTTTAATCAGATTGTTTCACAACTGAGAGAATAGTTTGCGTAGAAACAGACAGAGGGACATGGCTAGATCGACCCTGTATCCTGTAAGGGTATAAAAATATTAATAAATAGATATATGTATTGTAAAATAAACAGATTGAAACCAGAGTCATCTTATTTATTATTATTTTGAAAAATTTGTTAAAAGATTTGAATCTTTTAAATACTAAATTCTAAAGCAATTTTATATACTTTGTTTACTTTAGCAGAATTCCGCGTTACATTTTTCAACTTGTCGATGAGACAATTAAATTGCTTAATTATACTTTATTTTTCGTTATGCATTTTTATATTATTTAGTATTCAATTTAAAATATAGGAAATGCAGCTAATAAAAATCTATAAGAATAAATACAATTTTAACAAAGTTCATAAAACAATTTTAACTTCTTTTACTTTTAACGTATTTTTCAGTATCTTAGTGGGCCCAAATAAACATTATGGTATTTTTAGGAGGAAATCAGTTGCTTAGACTTTGGTTGCCTGGTATTTTTTGTTGTTGTCGGCGCAGCCACACTGTTGGCAAAAGTAAATTTTGGCAGCGTTGCAGTTTTTTTGCATTTTAAATTAATTTCCTGACCGAAAAGAGAAGACATGCTCGCTGACTAGTTGTGCGCGAGAACCCAGTGAAGTGGTCAATTGTTTTAACTGGTGTATCGAGAGCAGAGTTGGACATCGAGTGCAGACGTTCGAAAAACAAAAGACGCAGCCGGAAAAGTGCGAAAACAGACGCCGCTGGTGAGTCGTAATTTATGTTTATTTAATGCCAAAATGGTGAGATATATGTGAAGATGTCTACATATCACTGAATGCATTGATTTCCCTTTGTTTATTCAATGACTGGCTGGACTTCTTCCTCTTCCACTTTGCTCATTTTCCTTTTGTTTGACTTTTTGGCGCAATATCAGTCGCCACGCCGGTGCGAGCAAATTTCGGTGCTCTTTCTAGAGATGACACAAATTGAAATAAATTCGTAATCTATGCGATATATTAAATTGAAACAATTTATTATAATTCTTGAGAACTTTGTATTTGTTTAATGATATAAAATGATTTAATTTTATACTTTTTGGATCTTATGATTTGGTACTTTATATTTAACAAAAAAAGTGAATATTTTCTTATATACTTTTGCGAATAAAAAATAACGCTGCGTTCGATAGTTAGCCACTTGTTACTAACGCGTCTTGTCTTGCCACGCGGCGTGGCAACCCTGTTGCTTGGCTCTAAAAAACAAATTCCGATAAAGCATTTTGGATTTAAGTTTTAGCATTTAATTTTGTGTGGAATTTAAATAATTAAAGGTTAGTTACTTGCGCTAATGCATGCTGCCTTCGATTGAGGTTAGGGCGAACGAAGTGCAGAATGCAATTTTCGCTGATGGAGTTGGATGGAAAAAAATTAAACAAATTCTTTTTGCACAAGAACGATCATGGCCTGGGTACCGAGCTCCCGATTTGAGGATGATCTGGTGGATATGGAACCGGGCTTCAATCTAATCCATGGCCAGCTGGACTATGAGGAGCGGCGGCGAAAGGAGTTTATTCCGCGTCCCAAGAACACCTACGAGTACCTGTCGGCGCGCGAGAAGCGGAACGCACAGCTGGAAAGCAGGTCCTCGGAGGGCGGAAAGGCGCGGGAAATCCGCCAGAGCCTGGAGATGATGGAGAGGATCCAGCGGATAGCTGGCACCAAGCCTCTGGGCGAGCATGCAACCATGGCCGACTGGGAAGACACCAGCACCGTGGAGCTGGAGGCGGTGGCAATGATGCGTCACTTTGGCATGATGTCCATGGCCGGGGACTTTTTGCCAACCGAGTCTCTCCATGACAAGGATCCTGCCGCCAGCCTAGCGGTGCAAGAACCGTTGCTGGTCTCCCGAAACGGTAGACGAACCTTTCCGCTCATTACGGATCCCAACTATTTTATACCCCGTAAGACGCGTCGACCAAAGAACACCTCCTTCGATAGCAATGATACAACCGCTTCTTATCACACAGCCGAGAGTGGGAACAGTGTCTACGAATCAGCGAAATCCGATTTGGAAAGCAACAGCAATGCAAAAGTTGCAAAAGTCCCCAAAAAGCCAGAAAAGTACATTGAGATTCCGTACCAACTCCTCGAGGAGAGTATCGAGGAGGAGGAGGAGGAGCAGCTGCCAGCAGTTCGGGAGAAAAAGAAGGGACGGCGGCCAAATCAAAAGCAACGAATCAGCCAAATGTCCCACAAAAATGGGCATTATCAGCTATAAATGCCAGTATTAACTTACAAAACAAACTAACAAAATACAAGTATCGAAATCAAAATGAAACAAACAAAAGGAGAAAGAACAAAATAGAAAAGAAGAAACTAAACAAAACACAAATGGAATGAAGCCAGGAATAAACCTGAAAAAGAACTGAAACCAAACAATAATGGAATGTGATCATAGATAACATTTAAAAGAGGTTTTCGGAGGCCATTAATCCAAGAAAAAGCTAAAGAATAAATCAAATTAACTCCAAGTAGATTTAGGTTAGAGTTAAATTATAAATAAAGTTAGGTTTATTTAAAAGAAGTCTTGCCTTCCAATAAATGTGAAATACAATTTTGACATTTTCAAGATGTTAAAGTACCTTTTTATTTTTTGTTTAAGTTTTTATAAGTTTGAGAATATATTATAAAACATTTTTTATGAAAACGTTCCTTTACCGAAATGCCTTTAATATATTATTCTCATAAGTTTTCTAAACAGTAATGTAAAAGTTGCTACGCTACAGTAACAGAAGACAATATTACTACAGTGCCAAGAAAAATAAAAATTTTTTACATTTTTCAAGGATATTAATATGTTTTATTAGTTTTTTTCTAAGTATTTATTCCTTATTATAAATAGCTTCAACTTTCCTGGAAAGCAGTAACAATTTTTGGAAAAAGTTTTATTCTATTACGGACTATTAAATCTATTAAACCCTCATAAAATGTCCTTAATTTCCATTCAATTTCCCTAATTGAATCAGTGGTTGAGGCGAGCATTTCGCAAACTTATCAAAAATAATGGAGTGAGCAGTAATTCCTTAATCAATAATGCACCCCAAACCCCTGCTGTTATTGTCCTTGTGTGTGTGGAACTATTATTAATTTGGCGAAACCGACGCGCCAATCAATTAAGCCTAATAATCTGTCCCACAGACTCGAAGAAATTTGCTCACAGCACGAAATAAATTCTCCGGGATTTGGGAGGAGGAGTGAACAGTCGAACTTTTATAACCTCAAAATTTAGTAAAATATGAATATAAATATCTTCACTAAATTTTTAAAAGTAAAAAAAAAAAAAAAAAAAAATTAAATTTGAATTGAAAGTTTATACAAAAGATTTTATATCTTTTGTTTTGAAAGAGTTTTTAAAAAATTACCTTTAGCTAAGTACTACTGTAGTTTGGGTGGTGGGAGTTGCTCTGCCTCGTTTTGTCTGTCTCCTTTTCGCGACGGCGGCTGTTGCGCTCTCATCTCGTTTTTGCTCGCAGCTTCTTTTCTCGCCCCGAAAGTGTGAACACACGCACACACAAGAAGGATACCTTACCATGCGCCAAGAACTGCAAGTTTTCAGTTTCCGTGGCAACCGCGTGCGTCTTTTGTTTCTTTCTTCTTCTTTTCACGGGTTGCTTTATTTCTTATTTTCTTCTTATATTTGCGGGGTTGTCAAGCCAAAGTTGTTGGTGAAATTGATGCTGTGGTTGTTGTTTTATGCACAAGTCCGCTGATATTGCTGTGTCGTTTTTGTTGTTGTTGTTGTTGTTACGCAGTTGTACATAAACATACACGCACACGGACACACATGAATAAATATTGATGTTGTAGGCAGTCCAGTCATAGAAAGGGAGAGGAGACGTCTAAAAAGGGGGGATGGAAGGAGATGGGCAGACTTTATATGCTATGTACATATGTATGTATGAATGTACATATATATTTGTCGTCTATATGTAAACGAGTCTCTGGAGTCTCAGTTTTACGCGATGAGCGAAAGGCGAAGCAAAATCAAAAATAAAGAAGGAGTTCAACAAATGGCGCAAGCTATTAAAATAAATATGTGCAAGCTCTCTTTTGGGGTGGACCAAAAATTAAATATCCAACTCTCTTAGAGCTGTAATCATATAAAATATTTACAGTAATTTATATTTATTTAATAGTAAATATATGTATAAATGTATATGTAAAAATTGGTAATTAGTGCCTTCTAAATTAACTTACTGGAAATATATTTTGTATTATTCGACACTCAATTTGACAAGGTCCACCCCAATTCCTACGCACACGAGCTCCGGCGAGGGTTTCTGACGCGACGTCAACTGAAGCTGACGCTCAAGCTGCCGAAAGGTGGGCAGAGGTGGGAAAGAGGGGGGGAGAGCTCAAAGGAGCAACAGCCCTCGCCGGCAGCCGGCTTTCTGCCTCAGCCGCTGCCTCTGTCACCATGGGCAGAGTTGACAACGCACAGTGGGCATGATGTTGTAAATATTCACTTTGCCGGAACGAAGGGATGTGAACCATTTGGACGTAAACTAGTTGGAACCCAACTGTTATTAATAAAGTGCAAAAAACCCTTTGCGAAGAATTGTATAATCGTATAGGATTTTAAAAAGGAACATTTCCTCTTCGTAGCTATTATAACTCAATGAAGAATAATTTAAAAACTCAAAAAGGATTTACCCCATTGTGCATTGCTGAACTTGGGCTAACATGCCAGATGCTGCGAGAGAAAGAGAGAGAGAAGGCATCCCTGTCTATCCCTCTTCTTGCTTTTGGCGCGCGCAAGCGTAAGCTCTCTCCGGCTCTCTCGCTCTCTCTGGAAGTTTCGGCCTCTAGTAAGGCTTTCGGTGCGAACCAGCGGCAGTTGTAAATCAACTCTCAAACAGGACGAACTGGCGAACAGGACAATGGAAAATAACTGAAAGAAAAAACAAAGCCGCTTCCTTATAGTAAATTAATAGTAGTACAACTACTACTACTACACTTGTAGAGGAACTTTTTGATAGAATCGAACGGCAGCCGGCAGGGGGAAAGCGAGATGGCGGAGTGCAAGGACCACGAGGCTGCGGCGGCTTCACAAAATTTGGGATACAGACAAAACGCGGCTCGCAGGATACCGGATACGTCTCTTTCCCTGCCTGTCTGTGTGTGTTTGCGCGCGTGTGTGTGTCACATCCATTCAGGAGGCTAAAAAGAAAAGAGATGGCTGACATTGCTCAGTGGTGACTTTCTCGGCGAAATCCAAATATCCAAGGAAAACGGTTCGGTTCTTTTTCGGTTTCTCCGTATTTTCGGTATCGGGGTAGTTCCTAAAGCTCCAAGAACAAGAAGAAGACAAGATGATGAACCCGAAGGAGAAGAACAAGAAAGGGGAAGCCTTCAAAGGAACATCTTCTTCGCTTCTATTGTGCACTCTATTGCTCCAAATCGCCAAAAGAAATATGGAAAATCGTTGAAAATGTAAGAAAATCATTATATTCTTTATAATTTTATTATCATTAAATACAAATCTGTTAAAATTTTATCATAAAACGGAATGATGGAGCAAACATAAGACGTGACTATTGTACCTAAAAGTTAACTTTCTTAGTTGTAATACTGCTAATAGTGGTGTGTTCTTTAATTTTGACTATCCTACAATTGATTAATACTGATCAGTCAGAAACTATAAGGAGGTTCTTCGGTACATTTTAAAATAAATACAAAATTTCAAAACTATTATTAAATTAAGCTTTAAAAAGGTTCTTGCCTGTGTTCTTCTGCTTTCAAATCGGAGTCTACAGAGTTTAAAACAATCGAAAATATATTTAAATGTGCCTTCACAAAAGTACTCAATTTTATTCTTTATTTAATAAAATCTAGACAATAGATCAAGACAATATAATATATTATCTGAAAAATAATGTGCTTCAAATAGGAACTTATACGAACATTTACAGTCTATGCCTCGTGATAACAAAGAACAAAATAGATAATTATGAATAATATTTGACAATACAAAAAGCATTTTAAATATTCAATATTTAAAGATTTTCAAAAAATAGCTATAGTTTATCACAGTAACCTACAATATTATTTTCTTACAACACAAAAATTGACACATTAAAAATTTGTAGAATTTGATCAAAATGAGAATTAAACTATTACCAAGTTCTGTTTATGAAGAAAGAGATTTCTTTTTTGGTCATTACCATTAATTTATAATCACTTAATGTTATTCATTTTATACAGAGATATTTTCAAGAAATTAATAAAATTACTAAACACTTCTAAAGCCTTTAAAAACCACAACTAATTGCACATGCTGCTTTTAATTTTTTTTTCCAACTTTTTAGCTGCTGTCTTTTCCCCCGCTCTTTTTTTTTTTTTTTTGTGCAACGCCCGCGAAATAAAAAGGAAAAACTCGAGGTTACGAGCGGGCGCAAGGGGAAAAGCAAGCAGATAAAAAATAAAAAGTACAAGGAAAAAAACTTGCAGCGCTGGTCTGGCCACTTGTCCTGTCCGTCGTGTCTGCCGGCCGGCCCCGTCCTTTTCTCTCTCTGTACGCGCGCGAGTGTGTGGAGTATCTGTGTGTATTTTTTTTTTTTTGTATATATTTTTTATGGCCATGCAATATCTTTCTCATTGCTGGCTTTCCTGTTCGCAGCCTCCTTGCGCTGTGCTTCATGTACGGGGAGCATAAAATAAGATGGGAAAAAAAGCGAATGTTCAAATTGAAATACTTTACAAAACTCGTATTTGCTTAGCCTTATCGGCCTCGCACAGATACAGGCGCACACATAGACAGACACACACACACCTCGCTCCTCGGTCCTGGCAACGAGGTTTCTTTTTTTTTGTGAACTTCCCCGCTGTTGCCAAGAGCCGCCCGGGTTACCCCCAGGTCTGGTCTCACGTCTGAGGTTCGAGACTCGGGCCTGTAACTGGTAAATAAAATGCAAAATGCTAAGCAGGAAAAAAAAAGTAAAGGAAGACCTGGCCTGGCATCTACATAATCCCCAAGCGATCAATAAAGCAGAGCAGCAGCTCCTCTTCTGCAATTAGTGGGCTATATCATTCATCACAAACGAGCGACAGATCATAATGATTTCTATAATGATGATCAGGAGTGTGCCGTTGGAGCTTGTGTTTGTAATAAAATTGTTGTTGAGTTGATTATCAAGATTAGTAGTTTAAAACTAGCTATATAAAGGGTATATTACTTACAGCAATACTTTTAGTTTATTAAAACCCATAATTTCCGTGTTAAAATAACTATATTTTAGTACAATACAAATTTAAAATAGTTTCACAATTGTGGTTTACTTGATTATCATGATCAGAGTGTTGTTAGTAGTTTTAAACTTGATATATAATATATAGTGCTTACAGCAATGATTTTAGTTTGTTAAAACCCATAATTTCCGTCTTAAAATAGCTAAATTTTAGTACAATACAAATTTAGAATAGACTTCTCGAACCTAAAGAATAATATCTTTTATTATTCTTTCTAGAAAGCTAAGTTTGTTTCAATTTGTAGATCATCCAATCCGTTCTTTAAAAGTAAGAAAATAAGTTTTGTGATGGTTAATTGATATAAATAGCTAATTATCTGAAAAAAAACTTTATAAAATTAAAAAATATCATTCTTAATAATGGTTTTAATAATATTTTCCACTTTCATTGGTAAAATAGGTAATTACCTCACAAAAAACCATAAAAATTACGAAATATTCTTGATAATAGTTTTAATTGTACTTTCCTTTTCGATTGTCCTTTCTATTATTCCTTCTGAATTTATAATATCTTTTATTATACTTTCTAAAAAGCAAAGTTTATTTTAATTAGTAGATCATACAATCCGTTCTTTAAAGGTAACAAAATAAGTTATGTGATGGTTATTTGGTAAAATAGGTAAAAAACTATATAAAAAACCTTCTAAAATTATGAAATATCATTCTTTATAATAGTTTTAATTATACTTCCCTTTTCCATTGTCCTTTCTATTATTCCCTCTGTCTCGTGCCTTGTGTCAAATCATTAAAGAATATTCATAAATTTGTTTACTGCAATCCACTTACTCGAATCTATGCGCTGGAAAAACCTAAGCTCAGCTCACTGACGGAATAAAGCCAATCCCCAGCGTTAGAAATGGCAACTAATGGGCTCGGGTTAGCCATTAGCCAACGTCGTTACAGGGCTTTCTCTGGCTTTGGCCAATAAAGCCAGCTTGCTGCTGACCATGGCCTGGTCTCTTGGACGTTGGTTGATATTCTGACTTACTCGTCCGCTGGACTTGAACTCCGTACTCCAGACACTGGATGTGACTTGCGCCACAATGTCATTAATTTTGCTCGTTGCCGGTTTACTGTCTGTCTGCTCCTTTTGCCCACTCAGACAAGGCAACTAGTTTTTGCCCTTCGACGCTTCTCTTCTTTCGAAAAGCCACTTGTCCAGGATTACACTAAAAAAAATTCAAAAGATAGGTTTAAGCTTCAATTATTATAATGTTTCCTAGCTTCCTTAAGATTAAAGTAAAACATAGGAAAAAAATAGAAATTATTGACAGTTTTGTGGGATTAAAATTGGGGAAAATATAAAGAGTTGATATCTTCCCCATTTTTAAGACTTGACCAAGTCTAAACTATTTTTTTTCAGCTTAGAAGTAGTTAGAGGAGACTCTCATCTTCTCCTTCAGTTCTGCGCGCAACACAATTTCCTTTTTTTAGTTTTCCTCGTTTTTTTTTTTCAACTTGACTTGCTTTTTAGCCTTTGCCACCATGCCAGGAAAATGTTGGTGTGTGTTCGTGAGCCAACAAAGACACGCTCCAATCTCCACTGTACAGTGTGCATTTAACATCACCCCACAATTTCCACCCACTCAACAACCCCCAACCTTCGCTTCGTTTGAGTCTTTAATTTTATTTGATTTTAACTCTGTAACTTGTTTGTTTAGGATTCTGTTGTTGGGTGTTTTTCGAGTCCTTGCCAGCTGTCTGTGACTCACACGCCCTTCTCCTCCTGGCTTTTCTCTGTTTTTCCTGCTCCTGTAAACTTCATTTCCCCAGAATTGTTTAGTCATAGGAAGTTTACCCAGATTCCATTACAGAAAAGCTAATCAAAAGTGTTCCTACGGCAAGACATTTATCTGATTCGATTTACTTTTGTTGTGTCCTTTCAGTGGAGTTGCTGATAAAAAAAGGGTCTCTGGAATAATTTCACAAAAGGAAAGACAAATTTATGGTTCTTGGCTGAAACATTTTCATCATTTATAAAACACTGCCCACTGGTGACAATTTTTCAATGATTTGGGTTCAGCTTTCAGGGGGAGGACATTGTTATGTTTACATTATCTTTTTAAAGATCTTTCTCTTTGAGACTCCTTTAGAGGTTTCTCTAAACTTTAAGTCCAAGAACTCTTCTTCATACTTTAAGTATTTCCTTGAGATTTCCTCTGGCTAAACTTAAGCTCTGGGAAACGCTCTTGAAACTAATTTTGGTGGCCCTCCGCTTTCCTTATAAGCTTGAATTTGGTCCATAACATACTTTTCTAACTTTGATATCTCTGGCCGAAAACTTTTTTTTCCCGATGGCCGGCTGCTGCTGTGGAAAGTTTTGGCGAAAAACTTGTCCAAGTTTTTAGTGGAGTTTCATTACTCATCCGGTATCATCTGTCCTCCGGTTTCCCGTTCCCGTTCCCGTTTCCGTTTCGTTTTGAGGTTTTCCCTTTAGGCTGTCGACACGTGCTTTTTAACACATCCCCTTTTCCACATTTTCCGGCCTCCTGTCTCCATTTTCCTCACTTTTTAGTTGAAGCTCAACCTGTGCAACACATGTTATCCTGTTTTCTTCCTCAACTTCGGTTTGTTTACTGTTTAAATGTTGTCACAAGGCGAAAAAGGGGTTTGTTAATAATTTATCAGGACATTTAATAATATTCTCAAGGAAATGATGTGTGTTTCGGGCAGAAAATGTTTGCTAAAATAAAGCACTGTTTGTCTTTTATTAAATCAATTGAAAAATGAAATACATTTTCCTGAAATTTGATTAATTTTTATAAATTTATAAGTAGATTTTTGGTTGAATTGAATTCGTTCATTTCAGAAACTTTAACACACTGAATTTCAGACGAAAGATGATTTTAGTTGCTCAAAATAATCTGTTAATAGATTCCTTTTTTCACCTTTCTTTCCTTCTTTGCTATATTATTTATAAATCCCCATTTCTTTACTGTGTAGTATAAAGGACAATACAGATAAGTCTCATTTGGGTAAATTTCAGACAGGATTACCATACGCAACTATTCCTTCTAAAATATCCCCTCGGTTGCTATAATAATCCCGCAATTCAATTTGCATGACAATCGAAGCTCATTGCGAATGCAAAAACTTGATACCTTGAAACTTTTCAATTATTTAGGGATTTTTCAAAAAGAAAACGTTACACTAGGAAGGAAGGAAGCTCCTTAAATGGCGGACACCTAAAAATAGCCCAAGAAAATTGCCGTGAAAAAGTGCAAAGGAAAAGAAAGGAAATCCTTGTACGCACATTCACACATACACAGAGGTACTTGTACTCGCCTCAATACAAATGCAAAGCAAAAAATTCCACTCTGTTGAATGTACACACACACACACACATACAGACCAGCGGGATATAAAAATGTTCCTGTTGAACAAGAAAAAGCAACAGCGGCAGCGCTGTCGCCGTTAGCAGAGCGGCGTCAGCGCAGCATCACCGGTAAAGTGCAAGAAGAAGAAGAAGAAGAAGAGGCATCCTCTGTCTCTCTGCGAAGCGCAAGCTCAGAGAGTCAAAACAGCGGATATTTAATTAAAGCTAGTCAAGCATAACAACTACGTCATATTTTTGCAAAAGATAGAGAGCGAGAGAGTTGGAGATTTTGGTGGTGGGAAGAAGTTTCAGAAGGGAACTGGAGGTGGAACAAGCCGAGCTTTTTATAGAGAGAGACAGCATCAGCACGCATTATATTACAGGAGAAGGAGGAAGAGCGGCTACGACAGGAGTCAAGTTCGCTGACTGTTGATGCTGCTGAAGGGAGAGCCCTTTTTCACGCTAAATCCCCTAACCACCCACACGAACGGAACTGTAATAGGTACATACCAACGCAAAATCGGCAACAACTAGGAACGGTGGGCGGTAGAGGGAAAATAGGAAAGGTATTAAAATATACATAAATTTTGTATGTATTCATTTAAAAGCTATAATAAATTAACTTTAATTTTTGTGGAATTAAGAAGTCTAAAAATATTTTTAATAGAAAACTTTACATCCACTGTACGTGCCCTCCTTGAATTAATGTTACTCTCCCTACTCCGCTCACATCAAATCCCTCGCTTCTATTTCCAATACGGTGTTTTTGTTTTTTTTTTTACCGCCTAGCTATGGCGGCTGCGCAAAACGAGTGACGAAAGAGGAGCCGAGAGGATAACCGAACGAGCAAACGAACAAACGAAACCATGACCATGCCAAAGGATGAAATATTAATGCAAAAAGACGACAAAAATAGTTGACGCCGCTCTTCGTCTCTTCTCTTCTCTTCTCTACACCACCAAATTTGTGAATTTCAGCATCCCCATGTGCTTTTCATTCTGCATTGGTGTTGGGTAGCAGCGGTATGTGTGTGTGCCAGAGTGTGCGTAAATGTGAATGACAGTGCGGAACGTTGTGGAATCATGGAACACAATTTAGACAGGATCCACAATCCACAGTGTTCTTTATTGTTTGTATTTTTCGCTGTTTTCCTTTTCCAGTTTATTTTTAATCTTTACTAATTGCCACATTTTTGTTTTCCACTTTTCCATAGATATGCACAAGGTGCCGAAAGCCCCGCGAGAATTCGGCGGCAGATGACAACGCACATGGCGGCAGGAATACAGCAGTCGGGATACGGATACAGGAAGCGGCGGCCAACAGGATATTGAGCCATCAACACTAGCCAACAAAGCAGGAGCGGCAACGGCAACAGCAACAGCCCGGGGGAACAGTCCAAAGTGAACAAAGGGACAAGGCCACCAATGGCCTCCACCGTTGTGGGATCGGGAACGGGAACGGGTCCTGCGGTAGCCGCCAGGGAGTTTGTCGAGGGATGGACCCTGGCCCAAACACTGGGCGAAGGAGCCTACGGCGAGTGAGTTTTGGTCTATTTCATCATATTTTTATTTAAAAAGAAAAATCGTAGAATTTCATCATGAGAATTTCATAATAGAAATATAGAAAGTTTAGAAAACAATATAAATAAAGAGTAAATAATGCCTAAATTTAATACAAGTTAGAAATTTAGGTAAATACCAAGAAATAACAGAACTTGTAATATAAACTCCTTGAAATCCCTTTAAATCGTATGAATATTTTTCTAGAATTATTATTAAATTACTTTTTGATTTCATCATTGACTTATAATATTTTTCCAGAAATTATAAACATTGAAATGTAGTCCAGAAAAATTTTTATGCATCTGGGAAATCTTAAAAAGCACTAAAAAAATACATTCAATTCAATTAATAGAAAAAATCTTCACTAAACTAATATAATATCCTTTTATTTGAACAAATTTATCAACAAATTGCGGCTCTCCTGTGGCATTATTTCAAGTCTGACTTAACAAATCTCTTATACGTCCGTGTGTGTGTGTTTTGCCGTATGCCTCTGTGTGTGTGTGTGCCTGAAGTCAATAAACCGGAAATGCTGTAAAAGAGCAAAAAACAGAAAAAACCGTAACTGAAACGCACTTTTCCGGCGTATTCTCGCTGCTGTATACATTCATCCCGCAAAACTCCCGCTCTCGAGTGCGCATGTCCCCGGTGTGTCCGGATCCTGGGAATTCGAGGAATAAGGGAGCACGGCACTGGCATACGGCAGACACTCGACACTCGGTGCACCCGGACGGAGAGCAGTCGATACACAGACACCAGAGTTGCAACTGCATTCTGCAGTTCAACACGAAAAATAAAATAAAATCCTTACTAATCCTTCGATTACTATTGTGTGATGCAGGGTGAAGCTGCTAATCAATCGGCAGACTGGCGAGGCTGTGGCCATGAAAATGGTCGATCTGAAGAAGCATCCGGATGCAGCGACCTCGGTACGCAAGGAGGTCTGCATACAGAAGATGCTACAGGACACGCACATCCTCCGGTTCTTTGGCAAACGGTCGCAGGGCAGCGTTGAGTACATTTTTCTGGAATACGCCGCCGGCGGAGAACTATTTGATCGAATCGGTGAGTATATATATCTTGATATGAATTTAATTTATGTGTGCTGGAGATATGCCAAAGGGAAATGAAAGGGATATGCTTCGTAGGGATTTATTGGTTTATGTTTTTCGGTAATAAATCATACATCCTTTTTGTTGTAATTCATTTTTAGATAATGGTTTGTCAGATTTAGGTGATTATTTATGGTGGTCAGTGTGCTGGTTACATTTTTGAAGAGGTTTTTGATTAAAATAGAGCTTAAGTGGTATTTCTACAATTTTTAGCAAAATAGTTATAAAAATTGCAATTTAAAAGGAGAAAAAATAGCTGCTTAAAGTTCTTTTAAATATTTCTAATAAATCATTGTTTAAAGCTCTAAAAAATTGGTTTTATCCTAAAGATTACTTTAACCAACGTTCATTGTTTAAAGTTCTAAAAAAATATTGTTTTTTGTTGTATCCTAAGGATTACTTTAACCACCATTTTGCTCTGATAGAAATTCCCAAACTGGTAAGGACATCTAACTTGTTCAACAACTGAAATCCCTTTAAAAGCTAAAACCTTTCCAAGCATCTACTTAAAGTTTATAAACCCTTCAACTTTGCTTTAAGCTCTAATCCTGACCAAAATTCACCAAAATCTGAACAAAGCGTCCTAACGATAGTTATTCCTTAATGCGAGTTTAGGAGAACGTTGTAAAAAAGACTGCTAAATTGTATAAATCGTTTTAAAACAAGTTCTTAGGAATATATTTAATTTTTTCTGAATATTAAGCTTTAATTTTACCAATTTAAAACTTCATTTAAGCCTTTTAAATCCTATAAAAATCTTTTTAATTAATATTTTCACATTTTAAACATTTGTCTGCTATCATTTTTGTGTCAAATATGATTTGTTTAGACGTCTCTTTTAAATGGCATATTATTATTATGGTCTCTAAAAGGCTGCTAGATGGTCTTAGTCGCATAAAAATAAGTTCTTTGGAATATAATGCTATATTAAATGTTAAATTAAATATTAAACTTTAGTTTCACCAATTTAAAACTCCATTTAAGCATCGTTATACTTTTAAATCCTATATATTCTTCTTTTAAATCCTGTTTATTCTTTTAAATGTATATTTTCACATTTTAAATATTTGTCTTTTACCATTTTTGTGTCAAATATGATTTGTTTAGACGTCTCTTTTAAATGGCATATTATTATTATGGCCTCTGTGTGGCGGCATCCCGACATCCGAAACTCAAACACAGACGGAACCAAAAATGTGGAAGGAAGGAGCAGGACTCGGGGAGCAGATGTCAGGCCATATAGACGTCGGCCAGACGAGGCAAATATGCCAATATGCTGCTGCTGCTGTCGGGATGCGAAGCCAGAGAAATGCCACAGACACAAACTCACTCACTCTCCTGACTGACAACGTAGAAATTGTTGTGTTGTGTGGCTGTCCTTTTTGATGCCACTCCGGTGCTCGTCCAGCAAACTCATCCAACGAATCGAAATGGAACACGGATTCCTAGAGAGAGAGGGAGGAGGTGCAAATCAGACCCCGACAAGTAGATACGGATCTTGATTACGCCAGTTTTCTGTCACTTGCAATGACAATTTGCCAACTGTCCCGGGGAAGGGAAATTGGAAATGGGAAAGCGTACATGTAGGTGCCAAGTTCGTGGCATTTTCATAAATATTAACAGCTTGGCTGTGCAAAAAGGTCAGCACCGGAGTGTGGAGATTGTTCCTAATGGAAGTGGCGTCCTTGCATTGATTGCCACCTCATTTCCTTGGAGTTCTCCCCCTGATTTCGCCTATTCCCAATAGCGCCGCCAGTGCCGCCATCATCATCATCATCATCATCACTATTGGCTCTTTCTATCGTCCACCATTTTGCTCCTCTGCGGGGGATGTGATGTTGCATGGGCGGCGAGCCTGGTGTAATAATCAATGTGGCAGCCATATTTAGTCCCCGGTTGCTAAGCCATTTTTAATGATATCTAGTGATGAGGCTGCCATCGAGTGATGATTAACGAGATGGGTGTGCTTTTTGGGTAATTATTTGGAGATTTACTAAATTTTGCATACAAAAATCTCTGTAGATATGAAATCACTTTGAGTGAGACCCCAATTTAGGCTTCAAAATGTTGCATTTAACTAAAGGAAAGGAATTTAGAAAGGATTGTATTTCTTTTCTATTAAACTAAATACTTTTTGACCTATTTTGCAATTAATATTGAAAGTATAGCTAGATTAAGATTAAGATTTATAAGATTTATAACATAAAATGCACGAACTATGACTATTTATATTTATAAATCCCAAAAATAATACTCTTTCCTCACAGGAATTGCCAACAGGAAAGGAATTTAGAAAGGAATTGTATTTCTTTTTTATAAAGTTTCATACTTTTTGAACTATTTTGTAATTAATTTTGAAAATATATTAATCAAAACATAAAATGCTAAAAGAATAACTTATTTATAGTTGTAGAACATATAATGTAATCATAATAATTAGGGACATAAGTTCCAGAAATTGTAACACTTGAAAGAACCCTCTTTTCTCTCAGGAATTGTTATTTATTCAAAGATTATACATTCTTTTCACACCTCATTTATGGTAATTAGCTCTTCGCGCACAGTTTCAATTTTTAAAAAACAACAATTGCATTTTATTGAGATTGATTAATAGCTGACAGTCAGTTCGTTTGCTGCTCATTAACTTAATTAAATATGTAAATGATGACAGCTGAATGGCATTTATTTGGTAAAATGATAACGCAGTAATTATAATAATGACAGGCAGTGACTTTCTTCTTATTTTACCTTGAATTATAACTATCCAGGATATCCCAGAGAGATCTTAGCTGAAATCACGCTGCCATCTCCTTGCAATTTTAGCAAACTGTGGCATGTGCGGTCTAGGCCATGAAAGTCCTGGGAAACGTAGGAAATTGAGCAGGAAGGGGATGCAGGACGAGGAGTGGGTGCTCTGCAGAGTGCAATGAATGGTGGGGATGCCATAAATAGGTTCAATATGCAAATGAAACATAATGGAGCCCTGCTGCACTCGCACTCACACTGCCAGATGTCCTCGCTGTAAGTGTGTGTGTGTGAGTTTAATTGTCTGTTTGCCTCGAAATGCATTCATTAAGCTTATACGCCCAAAGGACGAGGGCATGGCAGGACCCCCACTGAAATCATGATGGCTTATACATTGATTCCCTCTCTGTTCCCCCTTTTGGGGTTCAATATAAATTATGCTTCAATTACAAATGAAATTTTCGAGTAATTTCGCTCATTTCCCATAGCCTTGCATATATATTTTACCATTATTAAGTGCTGGGCGGTCCCGTCTCAGTGTGAAATGCAATTAATTATGCTAAAATGTTACTGACATGCTTGCTGCATTTTTATTGCTTTCATCGAAGGACGAAGGCTTTCTTTCGCGGCTTCATATTTATGCAAATTCTGCATACTTTTCACAATGCACAGATTTTATTTGCTTTGCTCGAGCTTAAAGTCAGTCAATATTTATTCTTTTTATATGTTTTATTTAAACGGAAGGAAAATAACACAAAGCTACACTGAAAAGTGTGAGATTTTATTAATTTCAATATATATTAAGTAGAATTTAAAATTCTAGATTAAGTAGAGTTTTTAAAATTAAGAATTTAAATCTTTGATGGATCGTTGAACTTATATTTTATTAATATAATTTATAATACACTGAAAAATATGAGATTTAATGTGATTTAATATATATTAAATAGAATTTAAAACTCTTGATTATGTAGAATTTTTAAAATTAAGAATTTAAATCATTTCTGGAATCGTTGAATTTATAATTTATCACAATAATAGCTATATTTACAATTTATTAAAAATAAGCATAAACTGCAAAGGGAGCCCGCCCAAAAGTATGCAATTATATCTGCTTTTTTGCAAGGCTTAGAATTGTAGCCTACTTTTGTGCCTCTCATTAAGAGCTTTCAAATCTCTCACTTTTCTGTTTGATTCCTGATATTTGCTTTAACCTTTTGTCAATGTAAATTAATCTCTCATATAAATATCCTGCAAACATAACAGTTTCCCTCAGTGAAAGGATGTGCACTGGCACCTCCATTTAATTTCATCAATTGCAAAAGAGTTGTGCAAATGGCGCCAGCCAGCAGCCACCAGCAACATGCCACATGATAAATGAATGGCAAACAATGTGGCACACACTCTGAATGAATAAGAGCCGACAGATGGGCTCCTCTTCCCCATAGATGTGGGCGTGGCACTGCACTTGCCCAACTTTTAAGGCATTTACAAATTGAGAGTGACAAGAAGATGCCAGCGAGGGGCAACGTAAAACAAAAGGAGAACATGTTTAAAAGTGCTCGCAGGGGAAATTTTTCGTTTTAAATTCTATTAAGGGGGAATTTTATGGAAATTAAGAGGGGTTTACCAGAAGATTTTAGAGGTTTTCGGTTTATTTTTTCTTGGCTATTAATTGGAATGCCAAGAAAAAGCATCTCAAGTTAAAATTTTCAAGTTAATGCCATGAAGGACAGTGAGGAATTTAATTTTTATATTTAATAATAAAAACAGTAAGGCTAAGAAAATTAATGTGAAAATGGGTGGCTTTATAAAATTGCTAAATAAGTTAGACTAAGATTTCTTGTTAAATTTTTACTTGCCTGGAAAGTACACTCAAATATCAATCTTAATAAAACACAAAAAAATATTTAATACTTCTTAAGACCTTATTTGTTTAAAGAAAGTATTGTCACTCAAAAAATTAACCTCTATCTTTTTTTATTTAATTATTTTCTCAAAGCGTTTGCCATATTTTCCTTTTTTAACTCTGTTAAATTTATTTAATCAATTTCCTTTGAAACAATGCTAATTTCTAAACATTATTTGCTGCTTTGACCCTTCATCTTTTGACCTGTTCCGCCCAAAAAATGGCCAAGAAGTCAAGCTTGGAAAAACAATGCACAAAAATCGATAGGTGATAAGGCAACACCATGGAATGTAAAAGGACGACGTTTGATCCCTGAATTGCAGGATGCTGCTGCTGGCTTTGACAGTCAATCAAGTGAAAGACGATGGAAATTTAATCTGTCTAGCTTAAAGGTTTCTTTCCTGTTTGTAACCTTATATTCCATATCCTTTTATTCCTCTTCCCTGACTGACTGATTATGCCTGTGCACTTCCGATTAAAGTTTTGGCTTTAAAGTTGCTAACAAGTTAATTAAACTTAAGAGATTTTTGCTTTAGTTATGGTTTCTTCTTCCTAAAACTAGTTTAAAACTGTTTTATTTAATTTCAAGCTTAAAATGTTAAGCAAAACTTAAAAGATTATGATGAAAACTAAGCTAATTGAGGCAAAACGATGGCAGGTAAACCAACAGGTAAACAAACCTTTTAACATTCTCTGTGTCATTGTTGGAGCCTTGATTAAAATTCCACAAAAGTGTTGATTACATTTTTGTTGCTGTTGTTACTGTTGTTATTGTTTCATGGAACCAGGACCTGAACGACCTGTCTAAACCCATAAATCCTTTACACCGACCTACAACACCTCTTCTCCCGGGTTGGTTTTTGCTCCGCTGCACAGTTTTCCCATTTTCCATTCACTCCGCAGGGAAATATCCGTGGAGGAAATAAAAAAATATGTACAATGCATAGAGGTTGCATACCTGAAAACGTATCGCAAATTGGTATTCAATTTCCGCAATTCGTTTACATTTTCTTGTTAACAATAAATTAATTGATTATTTGAACCATTTTTCCCATTTTCCTATATTTATTTGCAGAGCCCGATGTTGGAATGCCACAGCATGAGGCACAGCGGTATTTTACACAGCTCTTGTCTGGATTAAACTATTTGCATCAGCGGGGCATCGCTCATCGGGACTTGAAGCCGGAAAATCTGCTGCTGGACGAGCATGACAATGTGAAGATCTCCGATTTTGGCATGGCCACCATGTTTAGGTATTAGGTACAACGACAAATTAACTAGCTTTTTTATACAGAACGTGGTTTTTGCGAACTGTTTAGTATATTTCATTTACTAAACTATTTAAAATTTAAATTAGGAATTTCTACAAATATTTGCAACTTGTAAAATCCATTAATGTTGTGGCCAAAACCCGTTGGCTAAAACTTCTTCAACGCGAAAACTGTCCAACAAGCAGAATAGTTAATTGAAAGCGTCGCTTGAGGCCACGAAAAGACCGCAGCCAAACTGAGACAGAGTTTAGTTCTGAACTAAGCGGAAAATTCATTTAAGTTTTAGTCATTTTAAGAGAGTTTAGGGTTTAAACACGGGTTAAAATTGATAGAAAATTTAACAAAATTGTCAATTTAGAGCCATAAAAAGGCTTAAAAGGAGGAAAATATTAATGTTTACTTCAGAATTTATTTTAAAGCTTTAATTACTGCAACAAAAGGGTATTTTATTGCACATAGAAAAAGGAAACGGAAAAAGCAACTGTTTCCTTTTTTGTGGTGCAATAAAATACGCTTTTCTTGCTTAAACCAAAGCAAAGTTATCTTGTAAAATATAAACACAAATTATTAAATCAAATTAAAATGTATCTCTTATATTGTATACCAAAGAAACTTTAAGTAAAGCGTAAGACAGAACCATTAAGGCCTCGTACACACCTCTCAGTGTGCGCACTTTCATAGAGAGTAGTGTCTTTGTTTCTGCAAGCTTATAACGGGAGTTTAAGCTTCAGCCGTCAGCTTCCTCTTCATGCGATAGTGTGC